>WEIT01005271.1:22460-61457 GCA_013389985.1 Dryoscopus gambensis
CTCCCCCTCCCCCTCCCTTCCCCCTACCCACATTTAGACAGGTTTCAGTATTTCTTCCATGACTGTTTCCTGTACCACTAATATTCCTGAGTTCACACAGAGAGTAGAGTGGCCCAGCTCTGCAGTACAGAGCCCAGCAGAGTGGGCACAGCACTTCCTGATGGATGTAGAAGTGATAAAATCCGTTTTTCTGCATTTTTTTCCTATGTTTTATTTTCAAGGGCTCTTTCAGTGAGTACATTAATAAGATTTCTCTCAGGCTTCTTGCCCTATGTTTTGGAGCATAAGCCATGAACCTCTGCTAGCTGCCTCCTTGTCCAGCAGCATCCAAAGGCTGTGGAAGAAGAAAGGAAGTGCAGCAGATACATACATGTCTTGATAGCTTAAGTATAATTTCATTTAATAAAGAAATTCTTCTTTTTATTGTTATTCCTCATGAAATGAATAAAAAAACTGTATTAGGCTAATGATTTAGAATCCAACTGGGAGAATTTTACTGTTCAAATTGTTTTTTAAAAATTTTATGTTTTACCAATTAATTACTGGGGTAAAAATACTAGATTGTTAAACTTGTTCAATTCATTATTTCACTACCTATTTTCATATAAACACATGAACATATTTTCATATGTTCATATTCCTCCTTCTAGAAGACAGTGTTATTATTGTTTTGCCACAGAATTTTTCAGATATTTTATATATAGTTGAGAACTTGGTCCTTTTTTCCACATTAAAACTCCCAAAGAGCAAAACCTTTCATTATTGAACTTTTGCAGGTCTGGGGTAGGTTTTAAGTCAATTCAACTCAAAACTGCTTCAGCTACGGGAATGCTGAAAATAGCAACAGCAACAACAAATCTCAGATAGTCCCTTTGCATGACTGGGTCAATTAGTTGAAAACACCCTAATTAACACACAGTGTCTTCCATCTCACTCCGGCTCTTGTCTTAGGTTCTCTAATTGCCTGTGAAAAAGTATCCATGCTGAGCAGCTGCGATGTGGAGGGAAGAAATCAGAAATGACACAAATTCAGTACTCCGCTACAGCAGGTAAACAGGAGGCCAACTCACCACACGACGCTAATGAGTCCAATTATTGATTGAAACACAACCGGCTTGCGATGCTCCTTTCTGCAGTTTGCAGGGCGGTGGGGTCATATAACTCAGCTCAATCCGACAGGGAGAAACCTTCCCCCACTCCTGGCCCAGTGCATCTAAAGATCCCCACGAGGCTGCATTTGTCACCAGTTAGGATGACACCTGACAAAGCAAACCCTTCTGGCAATGATCTGTTTTCCACTTACCATGCTACAGCAGTTTGTAACAAAACTTACCCAAAGAAATTAACATTGATGTTAGGCTGTTAGTGATTTTTTGTAACAAAGAGTTCAACCCTTCAAAACATATGGGTGGGATCTTTCTCACTGGTGAAACAATACACCTCTTTCTCCAATTCAAGGTAAATGTGTACCTTCAAAGGGAAAAAAAGACTGGTTACAAGCGATTATCTTGAAGAGGACTATTAAAAATATGCTATAGAAAATTTCAAAGGAGTTTCTGGCTGTCTGCACACTGATGTTGTTCTGCAGTAAACTAGATTTGAATGAAGCTCTTTAAGCTCACCGTGACTGGGGCAAATTTCCTTCCCAAGGACTTCTTTTCCTTTGCACTTACCCCCTCCCTTGGAAGGGCTCTAGCCCCAGTCCCACAGGCAACCTTGCCTGTGTTTGGTTTCAAGGACCAGGAAGACTTGGTAGGTGTTCACATAGGCATTTAAGATTTCCATTTCTCATTTTGACTGTCAATTTAAGCTTGTGTGGGTCCACCCAACCACTAGAATTAACTTTGTAAATTCAAAGAGCTAATCTTTCATGGGCGTAAATGCCTTAAAACATCATTTGCAAAATCTGTCAATGAGGAGAAAATAGATGCAATAAATATTTGACAGAATATGCTAATGACATTTATTCACACTTCTGCAATCACTTTCAGTTAATTTTGGGAGGATCTGGAACATTTGGAGACTGGATTAGCCTACTGGTAGTGCTCTTCAGGGGAACTGTTACCCAGGAATCATTTCCAGACTTAGTTTTCTGGATAAAAAATGCACCAGAATGAACAAATATTCAGCTACCACAATGCACTCAGTCCAGAGTGAATAATTTTTCACAGTAAGAAGCTACTGAAGTTTGAGAAGATTATGGATCACAGGAAAAGGGCATTTCTATAAATAATTAGATTAGAACCAACAAACACAGAACTTATATTTTAAAATGTGGCTGTTTATGCGATGTGATCTGTGGCTGCTGCTAAAAGAAATGTTCAGAGACAGATTCAAAAGCAATGTGCACTTTTCAACCTCCTCCTGCCAAGAGAAAAAGCCTAGGTTGTGGGTTAGAGCAGAAGCCACTCAATTATGCAAATAGGCATTGCAGGGGACATAGCACGAGGCGGGCTTTATGCAGAGGACCCTGAGATGACAACAGCCAGGGAAACTGCAAGTTTTTAGGCATCATCGTGTGGAGTGTTGCACAGCAGCCCTGTGAGCTCTTTGGCTCCCACTGTAACACTGGTGCAACGTGGGCTGGAAAAGGGTGCTCTTCTGCCTGGCGAGAACAGGGTCACAGAGGGAACCAGGGGGCCCCAAGACTGAGGATGTGCCTCAGATTAATCTGGGTGGGGCATCAGGATACAATATGCCTGCCTCCATGCAGGGCCCATGGGCAAGTAGGGCACTCTGGTCAGAGCTATGCACACCAGCTCTACAGCACAGGCATGGCCCAGCTGGGTCCAGGCTCAAAATATCAGGACCACACAAAGGGGTGAATTGTAAGGATGAGCTCATCTATTCTAACACAGCATGTCCATAAATCCAGCAGGCACAGGATGCCGCTTTGGTCAGCGTTCAGGGCCAGGTACTTAGCTGGTTTAAATCAGCACAACTGTTCTGGCATTTGCAGAGTCATGCAGATTTACAGCAGCTGAAGACACAGCCCAATTATCAGCAAGTAACCACATTCTGAGGCTGTAATTTCAGCGTAAATAAAATATGAGCGGCTTATGTGACAGTTGAGTTTTCTTATTAGTGATGGCCACATGAAGCCTCATTTCCCTCTGATATAATGTACATTACATTGCACCTGCCCACCAAACACACAGGCCTGCCTGAGCTGTCCCTGCTGCCACTTTGTGTGCTTTTTTTCTCAGCTCTGACTGACTTTTTCCTCTCAGGCTTTCACTATTGCTTTTCCAGTTGTGGCCGCAGTGCTGTGCTGTGCAGTGCTGCCCAACCTGCTTTTGTTTACAGACTCTCCCCACTGCTTTGGGAGAGACCATCTGAGGTCCTAAAGCAGCATGCAGAGGTATCCCTGGGGTACCAGTTCAATACAGGTGCAGGGGCACCACAGGAGTTCAGCCCCTGGGTACTCGGGCAACCTCAAGTCCTCATGCTACTTTACAGCTTGGTGGTACCCACCCTGAGAGATTTTAACTTCACCTTACCTGAAAGCTAAAGATCTGAGCATGCTGCAGCCAGAGATTTGAAGCATAGCCTCTTTTTATTAGAACAGCAAATCTCAGCAAATTGCTTTCTGCTCCTTTCTGGAAAGACAATCACACTTCAGAGCTCAAGGCTCGCACTTGTTTTCCCCACAGTGTTTTTAGTGTTGCAGTCTAGATATTACTGCATTTACTGTGCCATCCATCTCTCTATGCACGTACATGCCTACACTTGTTCACCCTTTTTGCACCACCTGGTCATCCCTGATGCACTCCATCATTTTATCACCCAGGAAAGCGAAGAAGGAAAAGATAAGGAGCACAAAGATGCTCTGTGGGTTTATATTAATTAAGCATAGCTTAATCACTTGACTTCATTGTTAGAACATTTCTATAATAAGTCTATACTGAGTTATTCAGGGTATTTTCCTTAATAAGCACAATTAGAGCTATACCCACCTGGGAAGGATAGGCAAGCAGGTGTGCAGACTTCAAGCAACAAGCTCCAGCTGGGACCACTCACCTCTCTACCACACACAGCTACAAGAGAGCAGGATGTGGCTCTGTTGAGAGGCTTGGTACTCGCTGTTTCTACCTTAACTGAGTTGGTTTGTAAAGTTTAGGAGCAATCCAGGGAAAAGCTGCACCATGATCACTGGGAAGCAGCGTTTGGAAGGAAAAGGCACTGTGGCTGCCAATAGTGTGCTCAGAACAGAACACCTGTGGTTAAGGGGGGCTGTTCTGTGAGATTGGTTGCCTTTTTGAGAGGCACTTTTCTCTTCCTGTGCCCTAGGCTGACTCCCCTCTTTTCCTAGTTACTTTCCTTATTTTCCTACCTTTTGTTAGGCTTTATCTCTTCTTTAAATGCTCATTTTCTAAGAGAATCCTGGAACAAAAGTTTTTAAAAAAATTCTGATACTTGAGTGTCATAACTCTACTTGTTTTGTTTTGCTTCTATTCTATTTTTTTACCTGCTTCCTCTACTGTTCTCATGCATTTGAATCCTAAAGCCCCTCAAGGATAGGGCCAACTTTGTGAGTTGCTGGAACAGTGACTTTCTATTAGAAGCCCTCAGACATTGATCTAAAGTGTTCAAAAGGTGATGATGTTATTTCATGTGCTTTGTGACTTATTACTGTTATCACTTGCACAGCTAATGATTACTTGACCTTTGGTTAATTAAGTAACATTCAAAGTTGTTTCCTCTCATTGTGTTTGCAAAACATCAGAAACGTGAATCCATCTGAATGACTCCAAACCCAGAAATGAGAAATATATGCAGAAATGAGGCTTATATCAGCTTAAGTAAGGAGGAAATTCAGAGATAGAGTTGTTATGCATTAATCAAATAAAAAAGTCCTGGAAGGGGAATTTGTCATTTAAATGATTGCTACTTATTCTAGAAATGCATAATTAGGGTATACAGCTAAGTGATTTATTGTTCATAAGGTTTCCAAATCCTGGTGGAAATCCTCCCAGGAAACAGTGGTATGTTCCAGAGAGCAGAATTTTTGTTTCTGTGTTACTCAGAATTATAGAAAAAAATGTTACAGCTGTGAAGAGCACGATGTTTTTCAATGAAACACCTATTTGACATATGCAAGGTCACATATTCAAATAGAGGATTAGGAAGAAACAAAAGGATTGCATTGTGGGTTTGCTTTTTTCATACGCTAAAAAACCACAGATAGCATTGACTCTGAGAACTGACACTTTCTCCAAGTTTTTCCTCTCTCTGCCTTAACAAATACAGGATATTTGCTCTTTGGAAAGTAAAACTCAAAATCAGCAGCTGTGAAGCATTTGGTTCTTAGGATGCTGTAGTACTTTGTCACATGTTTGCCTTTCAAGGTGTTTGTGCAATGACTTGGAGGTAATATTGGCAGCAGGGTGGTGAACCAGATCAGACCTACTGGGGCAACTTCTGGGCCCTCATCTCGTGTGGGTGAGAGAGGAGACAAGACATACCTGAGCAGTGCATAGGAAAGTAAGAGTGCACCTTTGTGCTGCTGCAGCCTTCTGTGGTGGCAGGTGTCTTGCAAGACATGTTAGATGTGTAATTAGGGTGAGACTTCTTTATACTGTAGACTGTGAAGGTATATGCATCCTTTTCATAAAGTGCCTGTTGACTTTGGGAAGGACCTGCTACCAAACATATGTTTCTGTACAAACCTTCCTGTCTTCTGACTTATATTGCTGCAATTGATTCCTGCTAATGGTATTTCTGCTCCTGTACAAATAATATGTTCTTGATGCCTCTTTCTGGAAGTTCTAATCCACTTTAATCATAATAATCTCTGCACTGGAAATAAGAGTCACTGACATTAAACAGAAGCAGAGGAAACCCTAGAAGTGGAACAGTTTCTTCCCTGTGTAATGCAATATTTTAACAGGCTGGGAGAGGGAACATTTGCAGTGGCAAAGAAAAAGAATTATTCCAACCAAAATAGCCTTAGCTTTTTATTGTCTGTCCGTGTCTTCTCCCCTGAAGTTGGGGAAAAAGGCCTATTCCAAAAAAGAAATGGCACAGTATGTCCTTTGAAGCTCTTGGTGGCAGTGAAGTGTCACAAATATTTCAGTGCAGAAACTGCAATTGGAGTCTGTACATCAGGTTGAGAGTGGAGCCTGAGGATGTGTAAAGTGAATTGCCCTGTGCTGGCCGGAGGCTCCGCTGCTATTCTTATGCATTATTTACACCAACTGCCTTTAAATATCACACTGGGGATTTGTCTGTGGGTTGTCTGTTCCTTTTGTGTTTAGATAGATGGTTCAATAACTAAGGTAACCAAAAGCAAAATATGTTGCACTGAAATCCCTTCAGCTTTGCTGTATGCAGTTACAGCCCCTCACCTCTCTGTACATCTTTTTTTGATTAGTGTTCATGCTGTTGAAATGTACCTGGTATAATTCACAGCATGATCCTTTGAGAGCAGGAACATTACGTATTTTCCCCTCTTTCTCACCAGGGATGTAAATGACTGAGTACCTCTGTTTTGCTAAGGAAAATTTAGTGCCATATGGGTCAGAGTACAGATGTGCTGTGAGCAAATTCCTGCTGCTTAAGGAAGAGCCAAGGTGCTTGTCCAAGTGTTTGTCCAGCAGTCTAGTGAGGTGAGGGACGAAAGGTGTGGGACTTTGGCTGCAAGCTGGCCAGCAGTTACCTACCCTGCACTGCTGGCTGCAGCTTGGTAAGTATTCCCACTCCCCATCTTCCTTGTCCTGATAGTTGCTGCTGAGTGCTGCTGACAGATAATTAAAGCTGCTTGGTGTAACACTGTCTGCAAATGTTTGCAGAAACTGGAGTGGATGAAAGTGGAAGTTTCACCTAGGGAGGGAGATTAGAGGGGAGGAGATCTTTTATGAAGACAGATGAATTCAAAAGCAAATGTGTTTACAGAAAGATTGTAAAATGTTGTTTTCAAAACAGATAGCATTTTGACCTGACTATGAAGAAGATTTGCAGTTGATCTTTATGAGAGAAAGAGGCTTCCCCCTCTCTTCCATCTCCAAGAGGGAAGTTTCCTAGTGCTGCTGAACAAGTTCAGTCAATTCTGATTTATGTTTTGCATTTATCACTTGGCAGACTTTGATCAAAAATGTAATTATTACTTAAATTACCCTAACCAGACAATTCATTTCTTCTATTGGCAAGTATTGTGGGACTCTTATTTTTAATGGGTTTCTGAGTCACTTCAGATGCTTCTATGCTTTTTTTATTTGTTACTTGTAACTCAGGATTTACAGGTTGTGTGCTCCACGGCCTTTGGCACTGCAGATGGTTTTCCTTCTGCACATTACCATACTGCTGAACACGCCTTACCTTTTCCTCTCTCTTGAAGGTTGGCACAAGGCAATACATAATTACTGGCTCAATTGCCATTCTTTACTTGCTTGGAGAAGGAAACTATTTTGAGGATGTTGCCACTGTAGTCAGTGAGCCTGTGTGATCTAAGTGCAGCAGTGGGGAGGATTGTGGGCCTGGATCTTAATGTCTTTCTGGGCATGGCCTAAGGTGTCTGTTTACGGACTCACTTGGGTTTGTTCATGTGTTATCCTATTAGTTCCTGCTGTTTTCTTGCAAGGGATCACCGTTTGGACCTATAGGCTCTTTTCTGCATCCAGGTACACTACTGCTTCTACTTGCAACCAACCAGGATGTTTGTAAACTTGCTAGGTACAGTATAAGCAGGAGCAGTGGGGCTGAAATCCAGGTACCTTTCCACTGACAAAACCACAGTTAATCTCTGTTTTTTCTTTTTATTTCCACTTACCTTTCCCCTTGCTTTTGCCACCTCCTATCCAGAGGGAAAGCATCACTTTGTGTTTCTGTGTTCAGGTGAACGCTTTCTTCACTAAATATTTCAGAGGAGCCTTAAAAGCTCCAGACTGCCGGCAGAGTTGACCCTCTTGGGGCAGCTGGAGTGCCTGTTTTTCACATACATCTGGTGGGCAGCAAAGCACAGTCAAATTCTGCCCAGTAAATTTGGTGTTATGGGGGGGGGCTTAGCAGAAGCTCACACAATCACAAGGGTTGCTGGCTTAATGAGACCTCTTCGAGACTGAGCTGTTCTGCTGGAAACACCTCGTACTTTTCCTGGAAAAGCCTTATTGTAAGAAAAGCTGTGCGGCAATCAAGGTCTGCTCATCCCCCGTCCCTTTTGTCCTCGGCAGAATACACACCCTGGTCTGCCCTGTCGCATTCTCCTCTTGGTAATCCTACTGCAGAAGGAAATACGGTCGGGCATCGACCAGAGGGCTGGTGAAAGTGCAGGAGTGACAAAGATGCCCCAGTAAACAAACATTTCTCCACCCCACGCCGAGGGGTGCAGAAAGCCAAGGGACCTCTGCGGGAGATGGGCAGCACTGTCCAGTGTGGTGTGAGCTGTGGGGGGCAGCGGGGACAGGCGGGCTCTGCTGATGCATAGCTCCACAGGAGTGGGAACAGCTGCCTGACTGGCGGGCAAGATGCTGTGTCCATTGTCAGCGTGGTGTTGCTAACAAGGGAAAAGGCTTCTTTTTTGTGTGGATGGCAGCAAACTGTGGTCGAGGACAGTGCTTGTGTGGCGGTGCCCCTGTCAGCTGGCTGTGTCACTGCCTGCTCCAGAAACTGCAGTGACCCCGGAGCAAACGCCTCAGGAGCTGAGCACAGAAAGTGAGTGCTGTCAAGTGTGGATTTGCTCTGAGTAGAGCTGTGATACAGCAGGGCAGAGATTCATTCTATGATGACTCCCCTCCATGCTCCCTCCCTCCCCGCAAGTGCAAAGGGAAGGATTTGGCATTGCGGGGATTTAGCAAACAAGACTTTCTGCACAGTTATGTCATGTCTTCAAACAATTGAAGTGTTTAAGAAGATAATCTGGTACATAAAGTTATTAAATGTTACTTTTAATTCTGAAAAAACAATCTGATTTGGCTGAGTACTTATTCCTTCTTTGGTCTAATTGGGACTGGATTTCTTTCTAATAAATAGAAACAAAACTAGCAGAGCTGAGGTGTGCTTGTAGGTGCCTGGGTGTTTTGGTTTTTTGTTAATTACAAGCCCCTGGTATATTGACAACATTTCAATGATGTTCTGTTTGGGGCTTCTTTTGAGGAATCATATCAATAAAAAAATCACAGTAAGAGATGTTGCCAGGCAGGCCAGTATTACAGCTTGTGTTAAGGTTAATGTTGGACCTTGTATGTGGGGTCTAGGAATAGTCTGGCATGGTAAAAGCAATATTTGAGCCAAACAGCCATGTTTTAACAATCGGGGAATATAGCATTTGTCATCTGCCTCTCCCCTCCTAAATAACTGTGTCCCTTGCAGTAGTTGTTCCAATTCTGTTCTGTGAACTGTGAATATGTAGTTAATGAAAGTTGAAATGCGAGCTAGAGAATAAAGTGCATTTTTGAACACCTATAATAAGGTAGAAGTAAATAGTGGGACCAGAAAGCAATATCCTTGCTCACAATGAGTGGCATCCTCTTTCTGTGCCAGCCTCATTAGAGAAAAAGGGACTACAGAGACTCAAGTTCCATTTAATATGAATTAATCTATCAACACTCTGGTCTGGGATTAAAAGCAGAATTAAGTTTTAATGGAGCATAAACCCTTTAAGGGTTTTCCATTTTTCCAAATTTGTTCCTTTCCTGAAGAAAAGGAGACAAGTGCTTAATGCAAATGTGGGGCTGGGTAACACACAGTGTGAGTGAGGGGAAGATAATTTAGGTGAGTGAATTAATTTTCAAATAGAAGGAGCGGAGATGGATGACAAGAGAAGTTAAACAAATAGCACATAATTAATTCTCACAATTGTACCTAATGCTTTGTGACATGGCTGTCACTAACATTGTCAGAAGCTATAAGTGAAATGGGATTGAAAAAATTTCCAGGCAGCAGAAATCTCACTGTGTTGGAAGGATGTTTTTCTAAGATGCGTATCCCTGGTTGTCTACAGCTCGAATATACATGAAAGGGGAGCTTAAAAAGCTTAAGTTGTTCTGTATTGACTTTCATCTTAGATGGCTGCTTTCACTCCAGCAATATATAACCCATATGATTTAAAAAAATGTATTTATTTTTATGCGACTGCCCTCCCGGGCACTGTCTGCAATTATAAAAAGGCCATTGATGCATCTGATTTATCACTTTTACTGATTCATTTATACATATGTCATTGGGATTTTTGTTCCTTATTTGAAAGCATTTGTTTTCCCTGCTAAAGCACCTGAGACTGACAGTGTCTACAGAGCAGAGATTAGCTTATGGTTTTATTTTTTTGGATATCCCCCAACCCCACTATATTTAGGTAGTGCTCAGCTGGGAAGAAGCTGCTAAAATCCAGCAGGTTGCAGAGGGGGTGTGAGCAGAGCTGAAGTGCAGTAAGGAGTGAAAAATAGCAGAGAGCAGAAAGAATCAGGACTTGGTGAAGGGCCAGAAAGGAAGAAAGGGAGAAAACTGAGGCTTGAGTTTTTTCACAGAAGAATGGTTAAAGAACCTCAGAGGGGAGTAGGTTGGTGATGCACCTTTCCCATCTTAGCAGTAGGTAGGTGAGGCAAGGAGCAGGGAGTGCGGAGGAGTGGAGGGAGCTGTACTGGGATTAGTGGCTGTGCACCCAGAGCAGGGCAAAGGCACTGTTGTAAAACCAACAGCAGGCAGATATTTAGAAGATCTTGTCAGTGGAAACAATGCATATGAAGATCCAGTCAGAAATGGACTTCAGATCATCATTGCACAGGCCTTACCAGTTTTTCCAGCTGGACTTTTACTGAGGATTAACTAGTTCCCATGACTGCAAATGCAGGTGGACATCTTCACATTGGACCTGGAAACTCTGTTAAATTTTCAAGGAAATAGTTTGCTGTTATCAACCCCAGCTGGTCATGTTGAGTCCCTAGCTGGCTGTGTTGGCTGTGTCTTGTTAGCGGTTTACTGGAAAAATATTTTTGTAGAGAAGATATGGCTCCTTTGGCATAAGCTAAAAGAATAATAATATTAGGCTCCGGGCCCAGACCTGCTGAATGTCTGAACCTATTGGCTATTTGTCTGATAAATCAAGACTATCCAATCCCTAGCCATGCAATGGCCAGGGCTGTTTAGTAGATGTGTTTTAGAAGGCAGTGTAAGCATTTGATATTGGTGTAAATATGAAATGCTATTAGCCCAGGCTTTCATTACTCTATTTTGTCTCTAGAAGCCAGTAAGTAGACCATGGATTGTGGGATCTGAATTTGAAGATATAACATTTACAGAAGAAGGATTTTTGCAGATTCTTCATCAGCTAGTGCTAATTATAAGACAGAGCAAACTTAAGAAATGTGTTTGCAAGTGGTGTCAACCAGCTTCATGCACTAAATGAGAATATGTATCACCAGCTAACTTGGATTTGTGATTAAAAAATATCTTGGCCACATCCACACCTGCTGTTGGCTCAAGTACTTGAATCTAGAGATTCATTACAGAAAGCAGGTTTTTCTGGACACAACTTACATGCAGTGAGTTACTGTGATTTAATCTAGTGGGAAATAGCTGACTGTGAGTTTTGTTTCTCTTCTTAACCTTGCTAACTCAGACCGCTATGGAAAAAACTTGTATTGCAACTCTTAATTATTCTTTCCTATGTTCTGGCTTAAATGACTTGTACAAGAGGTCTTCAGTTCACTTGCTTTAATCCTTGCTCAGGAAAGGCTATCAGAAATTCTCACAAACTTGCAAAGCCAAAGCCTTCATCCAGCAGAGATGAGTGTCTGAAAAAGACAGCATAGTTAGGAGTGAGAATTCTGGTGGATGTGTTATTTTTAGGATCTTCAGCATCTCCCTTTAACAGATAAATACTCAGTAAACTGCAAATGTTAGCAGGCACATCTGACTGGGAGATTGGTGGTCAGCCACAGAAGAGTGTGCAACAAATAAATGCTTGTATGATAAGAGTGTTTCCTCTCTCTGATTTTCCCTGCAAAATGTCAGGGACGTGTGTCTGTCACAGCTATTGGCAGTGACGCTGATGGCTTGACAAGGGCAGTTTCTAACTTTTGAGGTCAACATCAGGGCTTGAAATTCTATATCTGTTCTAGTCTTTGTCCTAATACTTTCCATTTCCCAAGTTTGCAATAAGGGGCAGAGTTTTACTGGGGGTTACTCTGAGGAGATGGCACAGGGGTGCCAAAGCCCTGGTGATTGCAGGGAGGTGACAAAAAGAAGAATCAAAACTCCTGACCGGGTCAAGACCATTCAGGCAGCCAGGCTGTGGCCATTCAAAAATCACTAAAGGAATAATGAAAGGACCCATTCCATAGACAGCAAGTGGGACAATTCTCAGTAGGAGCCCTTTGAGGATGGAAGAAAGATGCACCAAATGAAACCATCATCTGATGAGACACTAACATCATATAACTGGTTATAGCAGTAAAAAAGATTAAACTGAAACTTTATCTAGATTCTGGGCCAGTTTCAGAGGTCATAAAAAGCAACTGAGAAAATAGCTAAATTGGAAGCCAAAGAGAACTTTTTAACTTGACTTGCACCAAGATTTAAATAACCATAATCATTAAATAGAAATCCCTCCTGGTTTTGGAAGGTGGGAAACTTTATATTTCATAAAAATGAAAGGCAAGAATTCTTTGATATTCCATATTTTTTCAGTGACAGATCAATGCTGAGAGTTGTAAAATGGCTGAATATATTTCTTGGGGAAACAACACAAGTGTGCAACTTCTAGCTGCTGTAGGATGTTAGAAGGAAGTTAGTTAGAAGGGAGATGTATCCAAATTGATGGTGACTCTATTCTTAGTCCATGTATTCTTGGTAAAAGTTGATTTGCAACGGTCTCCTGTGTATCACTAAGCTAAAAACTGAAATTTAAGCTGCAGGAGGATAGAAGTGACTAAAACTTTTCCATATTCTTCATGCTAAGAGGTATGAAGGGGTGGAAGAAGGCATCGCATGCACTGGTGGGCCCTAACCTGCTGGAGCCACCCCACTCTCACTATGTGTCACAGCAAAATATTACTTACTGGTGCAGCAGAGCACATCACTAATATCTGCCAGGTGACTTTGCGTTTTCTTTTTTCTCCCATTTCTTCCCTTAAGAACTTAGAGAAAATTTTTATTCTGCAGACAACCATGGTGCTTGTTGCTATTAAAGGGAAGACAAATGGGGTTTTGCTTCTGTGGGGCTGGGATGTAAGTATGGGGTCAAGTTGACAACAGTACTGAAAGTTTCGTGATTATTTTTTCTAAAGGTTATGATAATCATTGAGCTTAGTAATTGGATGTTTAAAAAAAATGTTGGGCAAAAGCCTGTTATAGTTGTACTGTGAAGAGTTGTCCATCCAGTCCTTGAAGGGAAGGAGATCAAGTTTACCAACACCTGGTCTTTTTAAATTTTGAATAAGAGACCAGCAGCTTCCCAAAGAGGGAGTCTACCTAGCATGGCAAACTTCTTCCCCGCCCCACATATTTAGTTGTTCTTGTCAGGGGGCTCTCCTGTGGGGTTCTTGCCAAGGACAATGTCCCAAGAGCTTTGACATGAGACTGCTGAGGCTGGAATAGTGCCAAATGCTGGCTTGCACTGGAATTCATCTTGCTGTGGAAAGACAGACCAGTGCTCCAGCAGCAGTATGGTCTAGAGGAGCTACAGAAATTGAGACAGACGTAAACCTGGACATTGAGGCAATAAGATGTTCCAGTGTCAAAGATGCTTAAATTAGAAGTATCCACTAATATTTGTTGGTTCAAGATAAACAGCTTCTGTTTCCTAGAGCTTTCTGTTACCATCGACACAAATGTTTCCCTGTACCTAGTCAGTCCTTGATGAAATGAAATGTGTGTCAGTTCCGTCCCTTGATAACTCCATGAGCTTTCCCAAACTCTGCCCTTGCTTGGGGATGTGCTGAGGGATATAGCTGGAAAAGAAAGTGGAGTCTTGGGCTGACTGCTGCCTGAATCTGTTATGAAAGCAAAACCTGGACCTGACAGTTGCCCTCCTCCAAAGAAGCAAGAAAAAATCCATAGCTCTAAAGAATAAAAGTATATTTAGGTCCCCAGTAGCTCCAGGAGAACAGTTGCTTCACAGCATGTTAATCTTTTACATACTCACTCATTTTCCCAAGAGTCTTGAATAGATTTCTTTTTTTACTGTTTTGAAGAACAGTTTGAGGCAGGTAAATTTTTGTATGCTTTTTTAAGTTATGTAAATGTATGCTATGGGAAGACTTGTATGAATTGTTATTTATATACTTAGGAGACTGTTTGATGAGATATTGTCATTTGCTCTGTGATTCTAGACACTCTGAAAAGGCCTTAATGTCATATGTTAAGCACAAATAGAGATGCAGCAGAACAGGGGAGTGATTCATAAGAGTAGCACTGTGCCTTCCTGCTACTCTGCTCATGGTTTGTAGGAAAGCTATAGTGAAAAGCAAACCTGCAGCTTAAAAAGGCTTTTCAGGTCTTAAATTACAAAACCCTCTCTGTTGGCTTGCCTGACTGCTTCTGAGCTTTAAGCTGTCCAGTTTCCCTCAGATGACCTAACTTGTGGTATTTTCATTAGCCCAATACAGTTTGGTCCCTGAAAAAGAAACTTGCAGGCAGAGAGCAAGTGTGACTGTTCCCAATGCTCAGGACTCCCAAAATTGCAGGAAAGTTGGTGAAATGGCATATGCAGCTTGTATGAGAAGTAGAATTATGCTGGAGTCTGTCTGGTTTAAAAAAACCAAACCATCCTACCCTTGAGTTAGAGACTACAGTGCCCAATCCAGCCTCCAGGCAGCTGGTTTTCCTGGCAGAGGAAGGTGCCACATGGAAGTTCTGGTGTGTGTCTCCCCAGTGACACAGACTGGGTGAGCCTTTTCTCCTCCCTGAATGTGGGTGCCTGAAGTAAGCGTAGATCTCTCTGCAGGGTTACGGAGGTTGCAAGCTCCTGTCTGACCGCACGATCCAAAGCTCAGGAGAAAGGAAAGGTTCTTTTTTCTTCAAAGTGTCTGAAACTGTCCACTGCATGGTTACTGGAGGAGGAAATATGTAGTGTTATCTAAATGCTCAGACGTTATGGTCACAAGAGAGTGTTCTGGTCATCTAGTGTTTGGGGCTTTTTTTATGTTATGGACTTCAAGGGGTTGTTTCCTACTTTGGATTGAGTTATCTCTTTAAATATTTAATCTTTAAAGACTCCAACCTCTGCTGAGTCTACCACCTACCAGATAAGCTCTTTCAATGTCTAATTATCCTCACAGCTAAGAAAAGGCATCTTGTTTCAAGGTTGAATTTGTAGAGCTGTTTTTCTTTTGTTGGCTTTTATTTCCATGATTTACTTCTTTCAAATTGTGGTTTTTTTCTATAAATCCTTGCTGCTAGATTAAAATAACATGAACAAATATGAAATATATAGGTGTACTTACAACCTTTGTATTTAACTTTCAAAACTGTGTTGCTTATTAGGTTTTATTAAAAGAACAACACAACTGGGAGGAAGGGAATACTAAAGTCTAATTAGTAAACCTGCTCTCAGTGATTAAATCCCAAACTTCTGGATAAACAAATTTTCACCAATTGCTTACAACCACTTTCTGTTGCTTTTAGTTGCTCCTTGCATGTGTCTATCCACAATGTCTTTATCAGTTCCTGACCAGGTCTTTCAATCTCTTGACTTTCACAGCCTGTGTCGTATTTTGATTCAAATGTATATCTCAACACTCTTTGGAATGAGCTGTTTGGCTGCAAGCCCTTTAAAGGTGACATGAACTTCTGCCCTCGGATGCAGACCAGCCGTACTGGGTAAGACCAGAGGTTCATCTTGTCCAACAGCCTCTTCCCAGGAATGTCTGAAACAGATGCTTCTGGGAAGAAGATTTAAAAAGAAAAAACCAAACCGATCTCCCTCTTGGCTGTTCCCAAAATTACCAATGCAAGTTAGCACAGATGCCAAAGCAGGAAGGCTTTTAGAAAAATAGAATTTGGAAGTAAGTTTTGCTTCTAGGTCAGGCATGAGATTATTTCATGGATGGACACATCCAGAACCACACAATATGATTTAGTCTGAAATAATCTGTGTGGTGATCAGTTTAGGCTTTGTGAACCTACAATGTGTGAATTGAAGAAGCTCTATAACAAAGCGCATGAAAAATATTGGTTTGGGGTTTTTTTCTTTTACAGCTCAAAGCTAAGATAAGTACATAGACAAATTCTCTTTTCATTTAAAGGAGAAAAATACAAGGGAAAAATAGAGTACTTAGGAGTGGTAAAAAGGAAGAGAAGAACAGGAGGAGTGAAATGGAATTTTTGAGTCTTACACTTGCATGCTCTATTGACTTCATTTGATTTCTAAATGAGGGAAGATGATGATGCAAGCAATTAAAAAATATCTCCTGGCTACTGATTCTATGTATAACTGTAGCTGCAAACTCTTTTTAGACATTTCAGCCATTTTGTTTTGAGCATACCAGTATAAAAAAATCAAATGATTACTCCAGCACGTATCTCTGTGCAACCCCTTTCCCATATTTAGGATAACCAAGTTTTTCTCTTTGTAACATAGACTGGACTTGCGACTCCACAGTATGGAGAAGGTGTAAAAGGGATATGATTTTGTGGTAGAAAAAAAATGCACTTTTTTGCAAACCTCCTGCCACCACTGAAGAGCTGTGTGTATAAACTCATGCTTGTATCCCAGGGCAATTGGGTTTCAAATGGATCTACCACGTACATGCAGGTGGCAGGACTATTGAAAAAAGGGAAGGAGTAAGCTGTGAAAAGGGGGGAGAGGAAATAAAATGCAAATTGTCTGCACTGCTCTCTTTCCAGAGAACTGAGTGGACACAGACAAAACCACAAAATGAATGATGACTAAGCACAATATTATTTGCAGTGCCCAAAATAAAGTCTATATTCATCAGACTTTTAAAATCACTTTTGTTTTTTCTTCCATTATGTAGGTCTGAGCAATAAACCCAAACTTTGTTATTTACAGCCAAAGTTCTACTTGAGAGTATTTGCTTTTCTCTGCTCCTATGATGGAGGGCAAAAAAGTCATGTAGCTGAGAGCCAGATGCCAACACTAGCAGGGGTCTGAAATGAGAATAGGAACAGCTTTTGCTGAGCAGAAGCCATAATGCCATACTGCAGCAGAACATAGTTTAGTGCTTCAGCAAACCCATATTTATAGAAACCATCAGCACACAGCTATGGTCACACGTCTGAAGGTTGCCTTTCACCCCCTTGTAAATATTTTTCAAACAAGACAGAGGGGTGGGAGATGGGAGAAAGCTCAGATGATGTTTAAATTTCTACAGCACTGGAATTTCAGTACCTGCTGCAGAGCATCTAGCCTTTACCTCTTAAACTGAAATACCAAAACTCGCTCTTCTGAAGCTCTTGCCAGTTTTCACGCCCCCTTCCCACCCCCACAGCCTCACCACTGCCGTCAGCATTTGCTATGCCATTTTGCTTCATTGCTCACTGGCTAAATATAAATATGAGATTTTTCTTTCTTCTGAGAGCTCTGCTGTGCCATAAGCACTGAATTTTGACAACTTCTCCACCCCAAACCACTGAAGGCTATGGATTGCCTACAGGGCAAGTAGGCAAGGGGCATAAGTCCATTTTAGGTGAAATCTTCTCTCCTGCACCCAAGAAAGCTCTTCAATCTGCCCATTCATGGTGTCATCTGGCAGTGATGACCCCCTAAATCCAATAGATCTTTCTCTTCAACCGCTGAGGAAAGTTTATAATCCAGGCTTGGGCATTCTTTTTCATTATTAGCCAGTTTGCTTTTGAGGCAGACCTAAAGTTCTCTTAGTCTCAGTTTTGCTGGAGAAACAGATAGCTTCATGTTCTTCTCCTACCCAACACTACAGCAGTCAGTGGTGGTGTTCCTGTTTCTGTTCATCTCCTCTCTGGGAAGCAGGAGATCTGGGCCTTAAACCCCTTCTGTTCCAGGATTGACAGCTCTCAGCTTCAAAGTTGAGTTGCCCCAGTTACTGGACTGGAGACCTGCTGGAGCACCCCAAAGGAAGATGAGCTACCAGCTTGAGCAGACCTCCCCTGAGTAAGCAGTGGGACTACGACATAGAGCTGGAGTTGCTGTGAGGGTGACAAGCTGGAGTACTGTTCCCTTTCAAGGTCAGTTTATGCTTCATGGACACATGAAAAAAGACTGTCTTGAGTGCAGGTACTGCAGACTAAATGGATTGTAGGATGGATTGCTGAGGTTGGAAGGGACTTCAGCACATCTCTGGTCCAGACTTCTGCTCCAAGCAGTGTGATCAGATCAGGTTATTCTGGGATTTCTGGTCTTGAAAACCTCAAGACTGCACTGTGTCCCTTGCTAATCTCAATCAGTGCACAGCTATTTTCAGGGTGCAAAAGTCTCTGTTTGAATCCAGCTTGTGCCTCTCACTTCTCCTTGTGCCCAATGTCTTCCCACTGTGCAATTCTGTGGTCAGAATGCCTGCATTTACTGGGTAACCTCATAAGTACTGGAAGTCTCCTGTTAGATGCTGCTGGAGCTGTCTTGTCTGCATGTTTACATGCCTTTTACCTTCAACCTCTCAGCAGAGGGCAAGTGCTCTAACCCTGACCAACCTAGTGGTCCTTTGCTGAACTCCTGTGTTGGGGGACCCAAAATCTGTGTGCAGTTTTCCAAACGCAATATCAAAAAATGCTTATCGGAAAGGGATCATCCCCTCTCTTGATCAGCTGCTTGTGCTTCTGATATCAGCAGCCCAAGATTGCTATATAACCTTCTGTGCTGCCAGGGCACACTGCTGGCTCACATTCAGCTGCTTGTCCTTCATGGCCTCTGGGGCCTTTCAGAAGATGAGCTCCACAGGCAGTGACTTGCTGAAGGACTCCGGAGGACTCTTCAAAAGCCCTTATGTCTTCATTGCCCATATAGGGAATTGACTTACTTTTCTCTGAAGGAAGGTTTATAAATCTGACCATGTTTACCCTACCAGTCTTTGTTCAAGAACAGTGCTGGGTCACCTGGAGACGTTAATTCAGTGAAATATGTGCTGCCTGGATAGCTATTAACTATGCAGCTCTCAGTTAGCATTTTCAGAAGCACCGGAAGATTTAATGGGAAAGAAAACAATTATCCCAAATTACATTGACTTGCGGTACAAATAGAATTTATGCAGGTATTCCAGCATAAATAGGTCCAAGGGATTACATCAGAACACGCATGCACATGAAGGTTTGCTTGGTTAACCTTGCTCCTGATAGTAGCAGCTGCTGGTGTGGTGTCAGACTACTTACGCACAGGAATGGATGTAACCACGCACCTCCCTGCTTTCACCCCTGTCCACGGCTTGTAGCCAGCAATAAGTGATTGGGGCAGCATCACTGCTCTTTTGTCTGGCTGCAACTCATGTTCTCTTCCTTCTGTTCTCCATTGCCTTTCAATGTCATCTCCTTTATTTTTCTTATTTCTCTACCCCTTTTTTAGCTTTGCCTTTTTCTTAGGATGAGCTGCGTCTCTGAGATAAATATACCATACTCTCCTTCTGCAGAGAGACAGATCATGTTCTCAATCTCTACTTGCAACTCTGAAATGCTGAGATTGGAGGTTATTGCCAAATTGTCAGGACAGATCAGCAGTGAGGGCTTATCCAAAGGTCACTGTTTGAAACTCAGGATATTTCTGGAGAGTGGATTCAGTGTATTCTGCAAAAGAGTTGTTTGCTTGCTTGTTTGCTAGCAAATGCAAAGGCCTGGTCTTATAGCTCTGAGAATGACCTTACTGGCCTCAGTGGGACTGTTGTGTGACAGGGATTGCCAGATCAGATTCTCCAGTATGTATGATAAATGATGCATGTCCATGGGGAAATTGATTTGTTTAGCCATTCATGAATGCATGCATTTTGAAAAAGCAAAATTTTGCTTACAGTTTCCAAAGTAAAACAACAAATTTCCTGTCGACTTCTAAAAATGTAACATTGTCTTAATGTCAAGATGCCCATCTGAAGCAACTCTTATAATAGGATCTAATTTACAGTGTGGAATCATTATCTTCTATCATCACAGTTAGCTGCAAATAATGAAGTAAAGCTGTATGGCACTTAAACAGAGGGAAATGTTCACATTAATGCAAAAAGTAGATTGGTGAGACCACATTCACAGTTAGTGGTCTGTCTGTTTTCTCTCTGCCTCCTCCCCCACCTTTAATTTCAAGCATGAAGCAGTATGGGCTACAGTGGTAAGGAAAATACAGGCTTCTCTTTCTCTGCTCAGCTTCAGAGAGCAGGAGACAAGTCTGCATTAGTTCTCTCGTAACCAAGAATCACAAAGCCACGACAGGAGGTCACTGCATTCTGTAGCCTGCAAAAGATGTGCAAAGCACAGCAAGGGGGGACTAACTTACTAGCCTTGATTTAAGATGTCTGTAAAACAACAGTGCTGGAAAGCTGAGTGTCTTCCTACTGCATGCTTCTGTAAACAGGGTAAAAAGCTGTAAAATCTGGATTTGGGTTACAGTGTAAGTGGCACTCGGCTAACTGCAGAGTGGTTTGGCCTCCAGGCTAGGAGAAGTTACCCAGCTGTCATGGTTTAAGCCCAGCTGCCCATCAAGTACCACCAACTGCTTGCTCACTGCCCCGCTCCCTGGTGAAGAGGAGAATCAGAAAGTAAAGGTAATACTTGTGAGTTAAAATAAATTTAATAATACAAACAAACAAACAAAACTGTGGTGAAAAGGGAGGAATAAAACCCAAGAGAAACAAGTGATGCACAATAGAATTTCTCATGGACCACTGACCAACGCCCAGCCTGTCCCTGAGCTGTGGCTCCCAGCCAATTGCCCCCACTTTACTTAGTAAGAATGAGATTCCATGGCATGGAATCTCCCTTTGGCCAGTTCAAGTCACCTGTTCTGACTCTTCTCCCTCCTGGTGTTGTGGCAGAGCCTGGGCAACTGAAAATACCTTGAATCAGAGGAAGCACTACCTAGCAACAACTAAGACATCAGTGTGTTGTGATGGTTAGATTTGGGCGCCAGCTATCACAGTGAGGTCCAAGGGGGTCCTATGACTAGCTCAGGGCCCCCAGGAGCTACACGTGACAAGAGAAACCTAGGTAAAAGAAAGAAGGCATTCTTCTCCTCGGGATAACATTCTTAGATCTTTACTGCATCAGATCCTGGAGGCGAAGAGGGCGGGGGCCTCCTGAAGACCCCTTTTGACCGCCCAGGGAGGAAGGGGAGGGGGCAAAACCCACCACCAATAGGGTACAGTTTATTTGGGAAAAGGGGCTGGGTCCACGTACAGGTGTTTGGTTTCAGGGGTTACGACATCTACATGTGCAAGGGACAAGCCCAGACTAATACAACAACAAATCCTACTGCAAAACCTATCAAAAACATATCAATAATCTACTATCAACATTATTCTCATACTAAACCCATAACATAGCACAGTACCAGATGCATAGAAGAAAATTTCTTCTATTTCAGCTGAAACAAAACCACCAGCTCGTAAGCTTTTTCCTCTGGGTAGACGGAAAGCCAGTACCTGAGCCAAGGGTTCAGAAATAATCAAGTGAGTGCCACTGCAGCTGTGTGCTCTGTGGGATGCAGCTGGGGTCTGTCTGTGCCTCCAAATGGGTGTGGGCTACCTGCCTGCCACTTTCAGAATCTGGCCTGGGTGTGGCCCTGTTGCCAGAGGCTGCTTCTGCCTGTGAGAATTGTCTATTGCACTAGTAGAAACAAGATCTGGACAGCTGAAGATGAGAACACAGACATCTACTAAAAAGAAAAGTTTCATTTAAAAAAGAAGCAAACCCTTTCTTGCTCATCCTAGAAAACTAGAGGACAAACTGAAAACCTCTGGGGCTGAGCACCCCAACATCTGCATGTAAAATACAGCCAGAAAATATTGCCTAGTCCAAAGGAGCTACAAAACTCTTCAGGTGCCTCACCACACATGCCTTATACCCATGTCATTTGCTGCGAATTCTAATCTGTCACAGAAACAAAGCCAGGAGAGGGATCAAGAGAGTGTCAAAGTCCCACTCCTCGCAAGTATGTTCCTCTAGCTGCGTGTGGGAAAGTGTACCTTGAGTATGAGCAAGTAAGATGTACCTCAAGTTATGAACACTGTCAATATATACTGTTTTCCTGATGGACCTTGGCTTTGTCAGTGTCTAGGGCTTTTGAAAGATAGAGATCCCTGCTCTGTTTGAGAAGGCTCACCTCAAGGGAGTAAACATACCTCTGCTGTCTGCAAAGGTGAGCCGTCTGGCCCAGTCACACTCCCAGAACATAGACCTGCAAAGAGGTCAAATCAGGTCTCCTTCCTTCTCTAGGACATCATGAATGAAAGACAGGCTTAAGGTTTTTTGTGAGGGAAGACAAACTGCCTCAGACATGAATTTCTCAAATTGCTCTTCGAAAGTTTAAGTCCTTTTGCATATTGAATTTCTCCCAAAGCATGCAGAGAGTTGCTAGGGTTTATTAACATAGCTTATGAAAGATATTACACTAATTACTTAGTTCCACACGATGTGTTAGGAGAGATGGGATTAATAAATGTGCCTTATTATTAAAAAAACAAAAAATTGTTGGGGAGGTAAGATATGCCCTGCAATATGCTTGCTTATCAAGCCCTTGGTCTTTCAATCTTCAAAGCATATCAGCATTTCCAGATTAATAAACTGTTTGTGAAGTGTTTGTTGTGCCCTGCCTGAGATGGATGACAGAAAATACCACTGTTGGATATTCAACTTTCTGAAAGTTTATACAAAAACCCAAACAAATCCAGATATTTAAGCACATGTACAATTAGTTAGGTTAGTCTTGCATAAATAACTTTTCTTAGCATACTGTCCCATGGTGTAAAAGCATCTCCTAAATAAGTTGGGTTAGACTTATATTCTCCTTATTGGACAGAAAAACACTGAGAGGTTCAAAAAATCCTCTTTCAAGACAACCTCTGTTGAGGGTCCTTGGTAACTCCTGGGTATTGTGTGCTCATGGGTTTGGGTGGGTTTTTTGCTTTTGTTTGGTTTGAGTTTGGTTTCTAGGCTGGGGTTTGGAGTTTTTTAATTGTTTGGTGGATTTGGGGTTGTCAATCTTCAAGTAAGCAAAAATTTGGAGGTTTATAAAGGACTTACAATTGAAGTAATGAGATGGTTTTAACAAGGCCCTTGCTTTGAGCTAGTTGTGTAATGAATGGTTAATGTTTTTTAAACAGATTCCTGAATCTATTTTGAAGATGGATGTGTTAGATTCCCTCATTATGTACACCTGTGCTATGTGCTTCTCTGATAGATGGGGCTTATATATTTGGACAGTTTTCTGCCATTAATTTCTAATTAGATACTTGTCAACAGTGTGAATTGGTATTGCTTTTGTTCAGCAGCCCTGTGATTGTCCTGTCCACCCTAATTAATGAACAGCTTCCTTATAAGTGGATTAATAGAGGTAGTCCCATTACCTAAAGTTATTTCGGTCACTGTGTTATAGTGCACCTCATTAGAGAATTCTAAAATGAAGCAACATTTCAACTGGCTATTACTCAGTATGTGATTCTTTTTGTTCTTTCAGCTATTCTTTTAAATGGTTTTTTGTGGACCTTCTTGAGAAGGCCCTGACTTCTCCCCAGTGTTCTTGTGCGCAGCGCAGCTTTCTGTAAAATACCATTGTGCTTAAGAGCAACAGCAAACATAGCAAACCTCTTGCTGTACTGCTACAGAAAACCATAATGGAAAGATCTTCATGTTCTGCTTAATGCAAGGACAGAGGCTTATCTATTAAAAAAAAAAAAAAAAGTCAGTGATAGATACTGTGAGGTGTCCAGTGTCTATTAGAACTGGTTACACTTGCTCTGCCCGAATGCTGAATGACTGTGTAAAAGAGTAAGGCCATAAGGTAAACTAGATGGTTGTAAGCAGCACTCACATAAGAAAGTTAGAAATGATGGCGCAGAACTTGCCACAATCTGCGTATATTGGCCTAGCACTGCAAAAACACTCATGGGGAACAAGTAGTGCTGTATCCCATTGCTCCGCAGTACAAGAGAGACGTAGACACACCTGGAGGGCAGGATGCCATTCAGAGGGATAAGCTCAAGAAGTGGGTCCATGGGAATCTCATGTCTTCTAAGATGACCCAGTGCAAGGTCGTCTGTCTGGGTCAGGGCTACCTGTGGTATCAGCACAGGCTGGGAGATGGACAGATCAAGAGCAGCCCTGCTGAGGTGGACTTGGGGGTGCTGGTGAATGAGCGGCTGGGCATAACCCAGCTGTGTGCACTCACAGCCCAGAAAGCCAAATACATGCTGGGCTGCGTCAAAAGCGGCGTGGCCAGCAGGGCGAAGGAGAGGATTCTGCTCCTCTATTCTGCTCTGGTGAGACCCCACCTGGGAATACTGCATCCAGCTGTGGGGTCCCCAGCACAGAATGGGTGTTCACCTGTTGAGATGAGTCCAGAGGAGGGCCACCAAGATGATTAGAGGGATGAAGCCCCTCTCCTATGAAGAAAGGCTGAGAGAATTGGGATTGTTCAGTCTGGAAAAGAGAAGGCTTTGAGGTGACCTTATTTTGGCCTTCCACTACCTAAAGTGGGACCCACAAGATGGATAGAGAAAGACTTTTTACAAGGGCATGTAGTGACAGGACAAGTGACCATGGCTTTAAATTGGAAAAGATTAGATATTGAACTTTAAACTGGTTTAGATTAGCTATTAGGAAGAAATTCTTTACTGTGAGGGTGGTGAAGTACTAGAACAGGGTGCCCAAAGGTGTAGTTGGTGCCTTATCTGGGGAAGTGTTCAAGGCCAGGCTGGGTGGGGCTTTGAGCAACCTGGTCTAGGGGAAGGTGTCCCTGCCCTTGGCAAGGGGTTTGGAACTAGGTGATTTTTAACGTGCCTTCCAACCCAAACCATTCTATGATACTGGAGAGAGTCCAGACATTCAAAGTCCACCTGGATGTGTTCCTATATCAGCAGCTCTAGGTGACTCTGCCTTGGCAGAGGGGTTGGACTAGATGATCTCCAGAGGTCTCTTCCAACCCTAGCTATTCTGTGTGATAAGGTAAGCATCCACCTTCATAAAGTGTCTGTTCTTATTCTGAATCAGTGCGTGCTCAATCTCCCTGGAGTATTGGCAGTTTGGATCAAATTATACAAGGCAGGGTGAAGCTAATGAAAACATTACTATCTTTAGTTCTTCATGTCGTAGCTACAGACTTGCCAAAAGTTTAGAGAGTACATCCACAGGTGGAGGAGAGACAGGAAAAAGAAGAGTGCTCCACTAATTCCCTGTGGAGAAGCATTAATGGTTCACTCCTGAAAAATTCAGTCTACGGACTGCGCCAGCTGGCTCTGGACTTGGAGGTCATGTGTTTGATTTCCCATCTCACCCACTTTTCTGTCTCCCTTCCTCCCAGGGAGGCATCAAACCACTCTGATGTGGGAGTAGTGGATATCTTTAAAAGTGGGGCAGAGTGAAAGGTGAACACTGACCCTGTCAAAACTTTGTTCCTGATTTTTCTTTTTTTTTTCTGAAGATGCTCATAACCATAATTTACATCGAGTTTAGAAAAAGTAGACAAATGCTCCTTTTGGAAATGTTGGGGTAATACCTGAGTGACATTAGTTCCTTGAAACATGAACACAGAGGATCATGGTGGTCTTGGACTCTGCTGTTCTACATATATAAAGATATAAAAAAACCTCCAACATGAAGAGAAGCAAAAAAGTTTGTGGTGATATAGAAGATATTTTTCTCGAAAACAAATTTCATAGGTTGTTTTATAGTTTAAAGAAGTGCATGCATTTCACATCTCAATGGCATCAGTGAATGGAATATAGTATTTGAAAGGCCCTGCAGAATTCTGCTATTTAGTGAACACACAAACTTTTCAGTTGTGGTTTTAGATATTTCAACCAAAGCCAGACAAAAGTCACAACAAGAATTAGTGTCATTATATGCTAGGATGATGCCTTTTCAATAGGAAGGTAGCCAAGAAGAATATAAAACATAAAATACTAATATGTGGCATGCAAGATTTCACTTTTTAAAACTTATTTTGCTGTAGCAATTCAGCAGTTGGCAGAGTAGCCATGCAGTAAGGGAACATGTAAGCTGACAATGCTGTTCATACAAACTAGAGTTTAAACTAGAGTATAGAATTATTGTAACAGTGCTCCATGAAAAGTGGTTTGGGTTTTTTTAAAATGAAATATCATGGCATGAAATCCAAAGATAGAGGTGTTTGTTACAATGCCGATGGTGTACAGAACAACACAAAAAACTTGATCTGATTTAGAACTTGACCCAAGGCATGAAAATCTAATTGGATGGGAAGCTGCTGCACTGAAATATTTGAACCAGAGTGTCTTAGATAATTTTTTTTCTTCCCTCAAGGCTGTTTACATGAGTTGCATGATTGGATGAATAAAGAATGAATATCAATCCAAGGGAAGTGTTCGACAAATTTTAAACACAAAACTATCTTTCTAGTAGTATGCAATCCAGCTGTTATTCTAGTAGTCTAGGAAGATTGTTTTCTATTTTTTTATTTGTTTCAACGTATACAACTACCTCCCTTCTGGGGATTAAGCACAAGAAGGCTAAAATATCAGTTTGTTGATTTAATCTCTTTGGTTAGTAGCATTGCTAATCATAAAACTTTTTATCATTTGAGGAATATGAATCTACCTGGGGTATTCAGACTTAAGAGTGCACCTTGATTTCAGTGCGTATTTCCACTTTGGAAAGTACAATTCAAGTATAGTCATACTTACATCAGAACTGAAAATAAAAAATTCAACACTTCCTATGCCGAGATCAAAGACACAGGAGGGCAAGGGGAGATGGAGCATGTGTGAAGATGGAGATGGATCATTGCTGCTAGGTGAGAAGGGAAGCATGGGAGAGTTGGCAGCTACATTTGGAGTCAGCCCTTCAGGTGCCAAACAACCTGACTCCCCTCACGCTAGTTACCCCTCTCACAACAGGAATGAGCACCTTGGTGACTTATTTTACTCTCTTTTTTCCTGTCTCTCTAAGTGTAGTGCTTAAAACTGGAGACCCAGTGATCGTTGTCATCACTGTGAAGTAGAACAGACCATTTGTCTGTCATAAATGCAGCACATCTACCCAATTTCATCCACATTAGATAGTGATTTTGGTGAGAAGGACTCCTACTTAGTTCTTGTGCACTTGAAACTCCAGTCCTTGGAGGCTGTGGTCCTTTTTCAGCTAATACCTTTTTCAGGTGTTAGATTTAGCACTAGAAAATCAATCACTTCATTCTTTATTGTCTTTCATCTTCTTCCACCACTTGTGCAATTTATCATAGTCAGACTGGCTTTGTCCTCAAGTATTTTGCTAGTTCTTCATCTTGGTGTCATCTACGTACCTCCTTTTTTTTCCACAGGCTTTATATGAATGCTATATCTGTTCTTTCATCAAAGTCATCAGAGGAGATGCAGAAGAGAGACCAACTCAGGCTGCATAGGTGCTTTGCACTGGAGGAACTTCTCCAAGCCTGGCAATAATCTTTGTTATATGTTTTGTTGCAAATGGTTGTGTATTTCATCCAAGCTTATGTATAGAGCCTCCCAAATATGAAGTTTTTTACTTTGGTCAAACAATACCGTTTCTACTACTTCCTCTCTGACTTGGTTCTCTTATAATACTAATGGAAACTCTCAAGCCAGAGTGCTCTGCTCATGAAGTCCCTTGCAGTTTCCCTTTCAACTGTGATATGTCCAGCTGTCTTTTAACACTATCTATTTAATGCAAAGAATTAAATGCATCAGTCCAAACAAGGTATAACCTGACTTGTAACAAAAGTTTATATCTCACCAGCCATTTACACCACCACAGGATTGTTTTTTAAGCTCAAAGTAGGATCCAATCACTCCAAATTATGATAGGGAAATACACATTTAAGCAAAATTTTCTCTTGGTTGAATAATATCTCCTAGTATTTCATTATTCTCTAAAGGTCTAAAATGGCAAGTGGCTTTTAATATTATCCTAAAAAGTTACAGCAGTAGAACAAGGTTAATTGCTTTACAATTGCTGCTTTCTTTGCTTAGTCTCTGCTCAAGGTCCAATGCCATTAGCTTTACATTTCAAAAAGCATACTTGATAATTATTACAATCATTATAAGGTTGTTTTTTCTGCTTTCTGCATGTATTTAAAATTTTATCTAAAATTTTTAAGCAGGCGATGCACTATTTTTATGGCTGCATAGGAATCTTTTCTTTTTTTCATTTCTTTTGTGCCTTATCACGCTGTGCCTGAGTGGAACAGCAATCACTTCTCATGCTCTGTTTATGCGGAAGGAGCAATGTCTGTCATGGTTTTAGCATAACTTCATGGCAATAAAATGTTGCTAATCAACAAACTGCAAGCTATGTAGCCAAGGTTTCTAGAAATAGTAAAAAATTTCTTGTTTCAAATCTGTTGCTCTGTTGACCTTGAATAGGCCTCTGATCTCAGAAAACAGTAAATGTTTGTCTACAATACAGATTTCTCCGGTGTTGTTTGAAGTTGAACACAAAGGTGCCAATTGTTGCCCAAAATTTTATCTATGTTGGAATGATCATGCTAAACATAAGATGCTATTTGAAGTATGACAACATATTTTTGGCATGTCTGTAAGCTACAGCTTTTGGCACTATCAAACAGTAAGGGGGCCAAAGCTCTACAGTTTGCAAGACTTTACACTCGGTAAAATAACAGTAGAAAATATTCTGTTTTGAAATCACTAAGCAGGAAAATTGAACTATAAAAATATAGTGTCATTATGAAAATTCAATCTTGGAAGTGGAACTTAATATTTAAAGTGGGGTAAACAGTGAGGGAGAGAAGGACACTTAAGTCAGGGCTGACGAATTAAAGCTTTGGACTTTATGAAGCTTTACATTTTTGGCTGATTTTTGGAATCATCCTCTGTGAGAGGATCTACTACTGGGTTATCAAAAAACCCAGCACTAGCTCCATGGCTGGAACAAAGACCATTAAATTGAATGTTTTATCTGTTGAGCAGGTTAGACTGTATATAACTAAGTTTACATTGGGCTTTTCTTAAGAGGAAGAAGAGAAATCAGGTTTCATTAGGAACTTAGTAAAATTTGGGTTCTGTTATATCTCTCTAGGGAGTAATAACCACTGTCTTGACTCTTGCTGATCTCTTCCTTGCTTCTGAAAATATGGAGAAAGAGTTGGCTAAGGAGGAAGCGTCTATAGTTCTGGCAGCTAGGAACAAGTCTGGATATTGAGGACAGTACTTGACATTTGGTAGTTAAGAATTTGAATAAGCCTGTTAGCTCTGACTGCGATGCTGCATAGTGATTGTGCATTTCATACAACGTACAGGTAGCCAACTGTGATGCTGTAATCAGCATGGAACTGCACACACAAGCTACTTTACTCAGGATGGAATAAATAGATCCCTTTTGGGACAACATTTCCATAAAAGAAAATTAAAACAGATGGATAAGAAAACTTCACTGTGCATAAAACTTAAAGTGCACTGAAAACTTCTGAAATTTTAGCATTTTCTTTTAAATAAAAATTAAGAGGAATTGAAGTAGTGCCTGAAAGGGACAAGATGCAGAGTCAGTTTTAGAAGTTATTTAACCTCAGGAGGACTTCAGGAGGCTGTTTACTGGAATAGAGATAGCTTCACACAGATCTAACCAAGCAGGAACATAAAAACATACCACACTAGTAATGAATGTTTAAGTCTTGTAATCTCCAGTCAGCTCTGAGACCTCACACATATATATGGCTTGTTTGGGAACTGCTTCTCAAGGATGTTGATGGCTGACTTAAGACCTGAAAAACAACAAAGTCAGTAGGAAAGATCAGACAGCAAAAATGGCTTTGATTCCACTATTAAAGAGATTGAAAAAAGAACATAATACATGCCTGTACGCCACTGAAATAACTATTCCAGTACACTGTGGTGGGGATAGTGGTAGGAATGATGTTGCTCGGATATGAAGGGCTGAACAGCAGAACCCACTGCTGGCATTGTATAGAAACACTGGTGATGCTTTCACCCATCATTTTGATACAGAAATGTTTTTCAGCAGTACAAAATAAGCTGTTTCAAGGCAGGGCTTGAGCAAGTGTTACCACCACTACTCTGGGTGTTGGATGTGTTGAGGTGTACAGTGCATTTTAGTGTGTTATGGTCATTGAAAGTTTCTTTCTCTCTAGTTTCATTAATGGGTGGTAGACTGTGAAAGGAGAATAAAACACTTGTTATGGCTTCAGTTGCCATTCTCTTTTTCCTTTGAAATTAATAAATCAGATGGAGCTATGAGGTAGCAGGCTTCGTGTTAGAGCACATCATGTCCCCCTGTTTGTAAATTACTTTCTCCTACAATGTCAAAGTGGACTATAAAATTGAGTTATTATGTTATGACTGAAGTAAAACACTCCAAGGCTGAAGTGGGAGCTCTAGTTCTATGTAGAAATTTCCGGTGTGCTCTATTGAATGCTTCTGAGGACACAACCTGTGGAATGTGAAGTATTACTGTTAGGGCTTGGCAGGACTTGTTTTAGCATCAGCTGCATAATAGTCTCTGTCCAGCTTCCTTTTTCCAGTTGCCGGCAATGACCTCTTGTTTTTGTCTTTTGAACTGATATTTTTCTGTAGTTTGGCCTTCCCTGTGGAGCCAGATGTTTGTTTTCAGATGTTTGTATAAACAAAATTTCTACCTCTGAACATAGACTATTCTTCTGCTGTAAAAATAAATTCTGCTCTTCAATTTTTATTTGAAAATGCAAGTCCGGCAGGGAAATAATTTTGGAGCTATGAATGTCCTCATTTTGAAAGGCATTGACTTTGATTTCTCAGTTCTGAAATACACATCAAAAATTTTAAAAAAAATACAGAGGCCTTGGTGGGGGTTGTTGCTGATTGAAGAGAAAATCTCTATATTCATGTTAGAAGACCTTTGCTGCTTGTGATCTTACAAGTACATTAAAATGGCAAGCCGTTCTGTGGAAAGCTATTGATGTTGAATTCAGCAAAGAAAACTGAGGAGCAGAGAAGGTTTCTGGAGAGAAGACCTTCTCAACTTCCTACTATGCCCATAGTATGTTGATAAGATGCTGCATTTTTAAATGTCTGCATAAGACTAAAAAAGCAGTGCTCTTACAGGAGCAAGATCAAGGATGCTCTAAGGCATTCAAGTGTTGAGGAAAGTGGCTGGCAGTGTCCTCAAGAAGACAAGAGAAGAAAAATTTTTGAAGTTTAAGTTTTAGAGATGAAAGGACTTGTTCTTGCAGACCTTGGTTCTATTTAAGAATTAGACATACTACAAATTAAAAGGCTGTCTCAATGGAAACATTTGTTGCAGGCAAATGCAGCCCACTGCTTTTGTGAAATCTGATTTCCTAAGTACATGACTCTCTTTGGTCTGAACCTGAGCACTGTTGGAGAGGAGCCGATGCCCATCATAAGTCCCAAATACTTTTTTCTGTGATTATCTTTTGTAGTGTGATTTGAAACATCAACCCCAAGTAAAAGCTGTGACTAGGTCATGGACTTCAAAGCGTCCAAAGCTGTTTTTACAGCAATTGAAGGAGGATCTGAGTTTGAGTTGGCTTGGTTTAGGCCTTCATAGACACCTTGAGCCTCCAAAACTGGGAAGATCGGGGGTTTTTAAATTTTTTTGTTAGTCTCCTTGTACAAAATCCTTTTTTAGAGGCAGTGTATCAGCTGTTGCAGATATTCCTAGTGCTGCAGGTATTTCTGTACTTACTTCTAACATAATTCCACAGCTTGAGAGCATCTAACCTATGGCAAACTGTATCAGTCTAATAGCTACACTTAATCATTAATTATCAATATATGATGCAAATAGTGATTCTAAGTGGTTTTTTTTTTTAGGAGGAAAAAGCAATCAACTATTTAAATGCAGAAAACCCATGCCTACTGTATCTAAAAGCAGAAAAAGGAAAAGTTTTTGCATCAGAAGTCATTCAGTTTCACAATGACATTTCTCAGTTCCTCAGTCTTCAAAAACTACCTTTTATACTCAGCCAAAAATAAATTCTCTTTTCTAATCCATTCAGTCTAGTTAAGTTACCTCTCAGGCTCAGCAGGATTCCAGATATCCTATGTTGTTCCTAAACTGTTAGAAGAGTTACAGAATAAACCTAATTCATAAATAGTTACATAGAAACTTCAACGGTGTCATAAGCTGCGAAGGGAGGGCAACCTAATAATAACAAAACGAGGAAGGAACATGACAAGGAACACAGTAGCTGATGGTAGACTTTTCTTTCTACTCGACAATCTTTTCTAGAAGTCTGTTGTATATTTTGTCCCTGCCTTTTGCTTCTCTCCTGCTTCACTGTGCAGCAGCATTGACCCTCTGTAATGATCACAAAGCAAAAGGCAGAGCTGAATTGCTTCATACCTGGCACGGGCTGAACATTGCAGCTGCTCAGGTTGTACTGCATCTAACGAGGGTTGGAGACAAGTGTGGGGAAAGAGTCACCTTGGTTCAGTTGCACAGTGCTCACTTCAATAATCCATCAACCCCAATTATCCCACAGTGTTAATGACTGGGCTGTAGGAACTACAGAATGAAAAAAACCATTAAAGTTGCTTATATTACCAATCTAAGTGGGGTGGGAGTGTGCATCATCCATCAGCTCTATTGATCTAATCTGGTCTCAAGCCGACTGTTTTGATTTGAGATATTGACAATTTCAGTCTCACAGAGGTGGACTATTACCACTGGAAGTCAGCTAGTACTAGTGATGATGCATCCATAGATGGAGACTAATAATAACTTGAATGCCTTTGAATCAATAGTGGAATCATCAGTGACTAAGTGCTGTGTTTTTCAGGCTTTAACAGGGCTTTGAAGATATGCTGCATATGAACCACTAGTGAAAAAGGGGGGTAAAAGATCTTTCCCACTGTGGAAGCAGGGTGCTTTGTTATAGCAACAGCATGAGAAGTGGTTTTGATATCTAGGATAGTATAGACAGAAATCATTATTTGTAGAAAAGCGTCATGGCAATGTGTATGGAAGCTTTATTTTGTTTCCTCCTTGAAGGACGCTATTCCTTCTTATCTTTTTTACTTTTCCACTAACAGCAAGTTCATTAGCTCAAAACAATCTCTGTTTTATGAAAGGCAGAAGGCATTTCTTACTGGGATTTTTGTGCACTTACTTTATGGCAATAGCATTTGAGGTAATAAGCCAGACTCCCTCCTGATGAAAGCAAATGTGGTTACACTGAAAGTAAACATAGTTACACATTCAAGAGATGAATAAGATAAAATTCCCAGCTTTGCAAGTGGCACAAATAGCCTTATAATACACTTTAATTCTCTGCTAATAAAATCAATGAGTAGAGCATAACAGTAATAATGTATAATTGAAATAAAGTTTTTATTGCTGTTTTAGATGTTTTGATTTGTGGCAAACAGCTGGAGAGTGGGGTTTGTTTGCTTTTGGATTTTGGGCCTTCTTTTTTTGCTGTTTTTTTTAATCAGATGTAGGGGAAACAATATAAATGCCTTGGGGAGTGTACCATATGAAATGAAGATAATGAGAACCACCTCCCATAGTGGTTGAGGAATGATCATGTATCACACATGCAGAATGCAGAAGATCCTTGCAGGTAGGCATTAAAGGACAAAGTCAGTGAAGCTGCACCATCTTTCCTGAAGAGAATATCATCCCCTGAGCCCCTGGCTCACTGACATGTACCTACCCTTTAAAAAAGATAGGCTATACTCTTCCTGTGATATAATCCTCAATACTGTTTCTCAACATTCAATTAACTCTGAGATGTTAATTTGGAGAAGTACTTCATGTTTAAAAAATTTTAAAAAAATAAAAAGAGTAGTCATCTCACCAACACTTAATTGCAGGCAGGAAACCTCTGCCTGGTAACCTGTCTTGTTTTCCCCACCCCAGGCCAGTGTCACTCCCCCTAATTTTTGTTGGCTGGGCTGTACAAGTGAGTAATGCTTCCAAATCAAGTAAAATGATCCGTCTTGATTCAAGCTGTGAAGATTGGTCTTTGTGTGTTTTGATGAAAGGGGATTTGAGGAAGGCAGAGATCCCCAGCACCGGCTGCTAGTGAACAGCTGAGTGGGCTGACAGGAAGGAGGTGCCACCTTCCACGAGCACAACTGGCGGTGGGAATGCACATTTATCTCCTTCCCATGTATTGGCTAGAAAAATCTTTGGCTGCTTTCTTTTCTTCCTTCAAAATGAGGAAACTGTAATGACAATATTGGTTCAAATTTGTCTCCTCTCTGTAAATATCATCAGAAAATAAATTAGGTCCTGAATTCTCACGCATGAGCATACAGATGCTGTATGAGCCATGGCAGCATTTTAACCTCCAGTGCTTTTGTTCTACCAAACCCTCAACTGCAGTTCTGATTCTGCAAGTATCTTGATCTCTGATAGTGTCGGTGTTTTTTAGGAGCAAACGGAACCAGGAGCAGGGCAGACGCTTCCTTGAGCTTTTTTATTATTTTATTCAGGCATCAGTCTCATATACACAGTAGAGACACAAGAGATGGTACAAAGCTCACGTAGCCACAGGCAGCCGGATTTCCTTGCTACAGAGCATTCTTAAAGGCTTTTTAGCCAATAGCAAGCTTCTAAAGTTTACAGACAACTATTTTAACCAATCCTTAAAAATACACGTACATCTACTTCAAACAATGCCTGCTTGTTAAGCCTTATGCAATAAAGCACAAAATTCCATTATTAAGCTTAAACTTATCTATCTTGCTAAGCAGATTTCTGCAGCTTCAAGACCTGTGTCAGCCAAACCTAGAAACTCTAACTATAGTTTTAATGTACTTGCTCTCAATATAATTGTATCTTCTTCTATCTTCAAGCTTTTGCAGCACAGCTGAATCCTAAATTCTTGTGCTTCATTTTCTGAAACCTGCTTTTTTCCCACACCTTAAGGGCCTTTTCACCTTTTGTGCTTCCCACATGATAGTTCTTTTTTTTGGTCACAAATAGCCTTTGATAGCAGTGAACACCCATGTATGTAAGGTCTCGCTCTCAGCTTCAATAAGACATCTATTTGGTAAGTCATCTTTTAAATAAATTCCTAATATATTTCTATGGGTTAGCACGGGACATGCTTATCTTGTTTTCTGTCATGTTTTTCCCCCTAAGAAAAATAGAAACAGCTGGGGTTGCGTTTTGCTGTACTTTGATTTTTCTTAAGGAGTGGTGTACCATTGACTGGTTTTTTTCTTCCTTTTAACTTAATACTGATTAATACCAAGGAGCAGTATACAGACCCCATGACACCACAGATAGGCTTTCTGTTTTCAAGATCCTGAGGACAATAAGCTAAAAATCTATGCATCTTGAGCTTGCTGTTTAGAATTCCATTTTACATATGAGCCTGTAATATACTGTATCGTGTTTTCAGGCCTAGTCAAGCACAATGAACTGGCCTTCAGCGGCAGCTAGCCATGAGGCTTTTGTGATAATTCATCCATTAATAAATACACAGAATCCCTGGGAATATGCAGGAATTTTGTATACATAAAACAATCCATCCATAAGATTTTCGGCTGTGTTAGGTTGTCTTGTGGGTATCATGAATTCTCTTGTAGGACAAACTTCTGATATTTCAGTGTAACAGAAATGCTTGCTTATAAATTGTGTCCTTGTACAACCTAATGGTTGGGTTTGGTAATGGTTTTGCCGGAATTTCTCCTTCATTTCTGTCTTTTCTAAGTGATTTGGAGGAGAGCAGATCCAGCATACCAAGAGAAAGGTCAAAGGAGAGGTTGCAAGGATGGTTCCATTACGTGGAACACCAAATGCTGTTAGGGGTTTCTTCCTGCCACACTAAGTCATTTAGAGTGAACTGGAATCAAGTTCAAATATAGGTCCTACACTTGTCCTCTGTAGGGCAAGTACCGGTATTTATTATGCTATGGAAAACTCTTTAGCTGATAAGGAATTGTACTGATACATTTAACATAGCACCTTCTAATAATAAAAGTAATAAAGCATCCTACCAGCACTGTGATATGCTAATATTTTTTCTGTAAACACATGAAAAAGAACTGTCTGTGTATCAAAACAAGACAGCTCAGCTGAAATTCAAGTTAGGAACAATGCAATCATAATCTTGAGAAAACTGGGAAAAGAGAAAAAGGCAATAAAAGATGAAAGTTGGGGTTTTTTTCTGAGTGGCTGCTACTACTGACTGCTGTACAGAGAAATTGGGGAAACCAGTATGTATCTCCTTCGTTGCAGACCTGTCTTGAGTACTTGGGGAGGTGGTGGTAGAGAATTCATGGAAGGAAAGTAAAAGCGTATGCCAAATGAGGGATGTACACTTTTGCAGCCTTCACCTATGTGCAAAGGAAGGGTGTGAGAGTATATAAATGTTTTATCTGCCAACTGGTTTTTAAAAAGGTGTGGTTACCACAGCAACTGCCACAGAGTTGTGATTTACAGTATGACACATCTTACATGCTCCACAGACGCCAGAAGAGTCTCTTTCACTCTGGTTGGAGACCCTGGGGTTATCTGGTGCCTATTCAGTGTTACCTGCACTGCAGTTCCCACCTCTCCCCTCAAGGTAACTCTGCAACTCCTACCTCTCCCCTTAAGGTAACTCACTTTCTCAGCTCATGGAGTGGAGGCAGGTGGTAAAGACCAATGTTGGCTTTCATCTCTTACTGCATTTTGACTTGGTTTGAGTGTTGGTGGCCTTCAGTTCAATGATCCCGTGGTCACCCCTGTGATGAATGCAGCGTAGAGCAGCAGCCATGGGAGGTTTTCCTTTCAATGCAAGAAGAAAGGGAAACAAGTGCAGAAATCAAAGGAAAGCTTAATTAAAGTTGCTTGCAATTGACCTAAAGCATCCTGCCTTCTCTTTGTCTCTCTCATCTTTGGCTTTTCCTATTTGCAAGGTTAATTTGTGGCTGTGCTGATAAATCACATAACAGTGAAACTCCTCTGATGGTAGTGCAAATGTGTGTTCTGCACTGGGTTGTTGTAGAGTTGCAGTTTTGTTAGTGCATTATGTAAGGGGGTAATTCTGTTGGGAAATAGTCATCAAACCCAGGGAAAGGCTGCTTCTGTAATAAATAGATGCTGTAACAAATAGCTGCTATCCATACTTCTACAGACAGATAAAAATCATGCATAGAAGAGGTCCCAAGGCAGTTTCACTTCCTTGGCTTTCAAAACTAATTTGAGCCACAGCTTTTAGTTTGGCCTCTTCCTTTCTGTTTTGTTCAAAAGCATTTTTATGTCTTGCTAAGGAGAAAAGTAATCTTGATTGAGTTTTCAGAAAGGTGCATTTTAATGAAATCATGGAAATACCTCGAGGTGGTGACATTGCAGGCTGGCTTCTTTATTGTTGTACCTCAGTAAAACATGAACATTTGAAGGGAAAGATAAAGGCAAGCCTTCTGGAAGACAGGTTCATCTTGCCTGGAGTATCAAGGGACACACTGAAACCACTTTGTCTTGCCTTGGTAAACAACTAGATAGAGCTACCTCAGACTTTGCTACAGCACTGACAGTAAATAATATTTTCTTTTTAAAAATCATACCTCTTCTAAAATAGGTAAAAACTAAGCATAAAAGAATAAATTTTTTTTAAAAAGCAAAATTATGGGCAAATAGTAGACAACTGCCTTATGCTGGATTCAGAAAGATATAAAAGTTCTTACAAATCTCTTATGCCAGCTAGTCCCTTCAGAGAATAAAAGTACAGAATAGTAATTATTGCGATTTTAAATTTGGCTTTCTACTTTAGCTTTTTTCCATGCACAAAACAGAAGGGATATGCTCACTAAGCAACATCAAAGGAAAACAACCCAGCTGGAAAATAAAGGGCTTCCACAATGCTCTGTAAAGGAGCATAGGGAAGTCAGCTTAATAGCAAATATTCCATTTGACATAGAATTAGCCACGGCTGCTGTAACAGCTAGGGAATACTAGAATGCAGCATCAACGTGATATTGTTACTATGGCATATATCTCCCAGGCCTCCTTGCCTCATTACTGGTTTAAATTTCAGATACAACACTAATAATTTGACAAGCAGCATGATAGCAGGAGACTTCTTATGTAGCTCATGTCTGTGAGGACATAAGAAACTGGGGAGAAATGATATTCATTTTGTGGGGTTTGAAGTTCAAGGAATTTTGCCAGCTTTTCCCAAATCTGCCTGGAAAACAGTTAAGCTTTAAAGAGTATAGTTAAAAACTGTTGGAGAAAACTCCCACTAAGTTAAAGTGGAAGAAAGCAATTAGCTTTTTACTCGTTTTTCGCTCTGTAAATATATACTTTCATGTTCATATACTACAAGATATTTATATAACACAATATTATTCACACCTTATGCAACTGTTATTTTTCACAAACTGAAGGCAGAGAATATAAGATAGAGCCAAATCTTCTGTACTTTAGGAAGAAAATAAATAGGATTAGGTATTGTTTGCCTTATAGCAAAGCAGTAGCTCCTTTTTATGCATTTATCTTCCAACACAGCAAGGCAGTCCATGAATATGCAGTACAAAAGGGAGTCACAAGTCCAGGTAAGAGGTGAAAAAAGTTAAATATTAGGAGCAAAAATAAACCAGTGTTTTGCTTCTGTTTCAGACTGCAGCTGAGAAGTAAGCTGGTATGGAAATCATTGACCTCAAGCACTATTGGTGAAGTCTAGCTACGTTTATGCTGGTGGAAGTGAGATAAATCTTGTTGACTGGATTCAGATGGGTACATCCTTTTCCACAGGAATAGGTAGCTTGCATAAATTGGTTGAGCCTTTGACAGTACCTTTTTAAAACAACTCCCCCAAATCCTGGCGACTTAATTTGTGCTTTGTGGTTGGACTCCACAGAAGGGGGGTGAGGATTTAAAATCTAAAGTTAATATGATTAATTCCATCAGGACTGAAAACAAACCCAAACAACTTATTAAAAATAGCCCTTGGACTTGATGAGTGTATGAAATCTTAATAGACCATATTTTTTTTTTCTTTTTTAAGGGTAACAATGAAGCAGGGCCAACCACCAA
>WEIT01005277.1:311-89498 GCA_013389985.1 Dryoscopus gambensis
CTGGGATTTTTTTTTTTTACTGTCATTCATTACTTTTCTATTTTTAGCTTCAAGGCGCCTTCTGCCTCCAGGCACTTAAGGGAGAATCTTGATGTCCCAGAATCTGTGGCCATCATTGACTTTACTACCCCACAAAGCAAAGCTTAAAACATAACATAGATACTTTCTCGTACAGCTTTTGATTCATACTTTAAAACAAAGCTCCCTCTTATTTATTGATTGTTAGGACTTCTGGGCACAGATTATCAACCTTTTGCCTGACTGCAGCACTGCTTTAGCAGAATAAAGGACAAGGAAATCTCTCCCAATTAAACTGTAGGGCAAAGACCCATCAGAGCTGTGTTTAGCCTCTGAACTGGACCTGTTTTCAGTGTCATTACCAACCTTGCAGCCAGTGAGGAGATTTGGATGCCTCCAAAGATCCATTCAAACCCAGAGAATGCAATCTGAAGCCCATCTCCATCTACTGATTTTAGAGGCACACTGATTTTAGTGGCAAATTGCTAATTTAGGAGACAGAAGTTTAAGCTATACCCACCTATGCCTAGTATAACGAGACATGAGGGAGAAAACATCATAGCACATTCACTGCAAAAGTGTTTGCAGAGCAATCGTAGTCACTACCATTTGAAACAGCCCAGGATGCTTCCTACACGAAAGCATTTCATCCCTCAGCCAGATTCAGGAGAACATTTTAAAATTTCAATATCCTGGAGCACAAATGCAACATTTATCAAATGACTGTAATTTGATCCTATCTCAGCTGTGAAGAGGGTAGCATTTCTTCTGAAAATATCACAAAACTTTCATTCAAAGTCTTCTAAAAGTTTCCAATTGAGTTTATTCACTTTTAGTCATATTAAAACCTTGCCAAAAATAGCTCAGCACACATTGTAGTACCATGAAATCTGATAAATCTCATTGTCATGATATTTTAACAGTGCTATGAAGACAGAGTAGGAACATCTGTGATTATTAAATTGTGTTATTTTTGAAGGCATTCTGGATAACATTTACAAATGTTACAGAACTGCACCAAATCAAAACACCCTCGAGCTGAAAAATTGATTTCCTTGGAGCTACTGCACGGAAACATGAGACTATAGCATATTAAATGTTGACTTTCATGTATTAGTCTGTTTTGTAGGGCTTCAGAGGGTTCTGATAATAGCTGATGTTTCCTTATAAATACATTCAGATTTTTAAAATGGAACATTTTAATGTGATTTTTCATCTGTATTGTAATCAAAGATTTCTTGTGTTCTCCAAAATAAGGTACCCAAAAAGCATTTCACTGTCAAAACACAAATTATAATATACTGTGTCCCACGTACAAAAAACGCATCAATTTCACAGTTTTTTTATTAATGCACAATTCAGAAGACATAGATAGACATTTCAGTAGCTTCATAATCAATTTGAAATTCATATAAATTGGACAAATACTTTACATTCCTTTTATGCAAGTGATACTTTTTTTTCTGGATGGAGATTGAAGAAAATATGTGTCTTAAAATACTCTGATTAGATGTAAACTCAAGAGTTCAGCTAATTTCTATCTCCTGATCCAGAAGATACCCTGCTAAAAGAGTTAAGCAGCCCACTGTAGTGCTGCTTTTGCAGATTGAAGCTGAAACTGAAATTGCTGAACTGTGAGCTTACTAAGGAGCCTGATAACTTGAACTACTAATTCAGTGGGAAGTTGCCCCCCTCAGTTTCAGAATTCCAGGAGAAAATAATCGGATTTGACTTTAAAAATGGAACTTATAATAGGATAGCAATTAACAACACCTCAGTCAAAATAATTTGGATAGCTTGATAAGTTCAGTTTGCCTTTAAGATTTCTAATTTTCCATTTTTGTCTTTATGCAATATATTTACATTAAAAAAAGAAAAAAAACCTGAGCAATTGTTTAACTTCTAACAGAAATAAAGCCTTCAAATAAATATGTTGCTTCAGTTTTCCCCTGAGTAAATTTATGTACATATGTGTAAGGACAGCAAAAAGTTTGATCTTTAAAAAATGCAGAGCTGACAAAACCATCATAAAGCTATACCGACAGGCTTGGGTAATTTTTTTCTAATCGTATAATAAATTGTCAAATGTTCTTTTTCACTGCTATCGAAATGGTGATATAAAAGATGGCTATGTTTCAGCAGAAGGAGGGAGAGGGTGCTGAACATTCAGTCTGAAGAATACTCAGTAGATTAAGATATAGACTTTGTGATGAATGCATTTGTAAAAATAATATTACATTATCTGTGCTTTTCCCATGTTGTTTAGAGAGCAACCTGATATTTTTAAATAATAATCTTCAGCAAGACAATTCTACTCAGTTTCTGAAAACACAGTTTCTGATATCAGAATCCCAGAGCTGCATTAATAACCCAAATGGAAAGGAAAGCATTGCTGGTTCTCCTTCCATAGTAATGAAAAATTCACATCTAGTGTGTTTGGTGAATTGAACAGCACTGTCCTTAAATTATGCCCTTAAAAATAGTCTAAACTCATGCATGTCCAAAATTATTCTTTAATTAAATTCAGGAAAAGGAGAGACATTACTTACCATTTTCTATTCCATCTCCATCTGGATTCATCCCAAGACATTATCATACATAGCTGCTGTCCCAATCATATTTTCAAAATTGGTCTTTTTATAACAACTGAAACCTAAACATCTGTTCATCAGCCAGTATGGAACAGTGTCCTTGACATGCTTTTGTGTTTCATAACAAACAAATACATTGGGGTTGCCTGCATGCGTTGCAGAGGCAACAGAAACCTTTGCTTTGGTCCTTTCACAGAAGCATTGACAAAGTTTTGTGTGTAAAGTACAGATCAAGAACAGCTGAAATGTACAACAGAGAACATCATTCCCTCTCACTTTACAGCATTTCCTCCTGTGAAGCAAGATACCTGTTGTGCCTAGATTTCTCTTGCCTCACTGAATTTTGGTTTATTTTAGCAGGAAAATAAGGCAGCATACTCAGCTAGAAAGACAAACACACTTGCAAATTTGTGGTTCTGTTGAACTGATATGATTCTATAAATCCTGAGGCAGAAGACTTTGGCTGTTTGCTTCTGACATTCTTCAACAGAAAACCAGAGAAGCATGGATGTTTCTGGTAACTCAAAACTGTATTGGCTCATCTAACTAGCAAATAGTGTTGACTTTCATCCTCAGACGGGTACATCTTTTTCCTTCAAAATGTGAAAACAGGACATATGATGTTGTGCAAATGAGTGTAAAGGGTAATAACAGTCATATTACATGGTGGTGATATTAACCATGTAAGAAATTACACAGTACAACATAAAATGTTGCAAATAATTTTTTATTCATCCTAACCTTCTGATCCGGTCCTTGTGTTAACCCAGTTCCCTTGGAACTTATTGAAGATTGCAGCTTCTTAGCAATTTAAAGTTACTTTTTAAAACAATTCAGTCAGTGTCTTTCTCCACCTTTTCCACAAATTTGAAGTCGTGTAAAAATGTGTGCATATTCAAGTCCAGAAGCAGATTATGCTGTGGGATGATTTAAGTCTCTTTATCTTAAAATCCTGCAGGTCTAAAGTGGCATCTTTCCACCTCTGAAAGGGATCATTACCATGATTTCACTGGGCATATTGCGTTCTGAAAATGCATTTTTGATGCACAGAAGTTATTTTAGTTCTCATTTAGTGTCTTTTTTCATGACAACTTCCTTACCCTGCATAAAAGCAGAACAATTATAACTTTGACAATAGGGGTCAGGAACTTTAAAAATGTGTTTCAATTTAAATTAAAGTAGCAAGTTCCTTCTCCCTAAAATGGTAGTGAGAAACCATTATCATTATGTTTTATAGGGTTCTATTGCATTTATTAAATATCATGTTAATTTCTCTCCTTCAGAACAGGTACACACCAAATAAAATTTGTGTCACTAAAAGACTCCATATTACCAGAAAAATTACAGATTTTGTACTATTGGTATCCTTATGATAAATTGTGAAGAGATTCATTTGATTAATACTGTCCCATTGTCTATACTTAATACTTATACTCTGTTCAATGTTATTTTCTGAACTAGAGCTCAGAAATGGACTGTGGTTTAGTTGTATTTCATGATTTTCTATCATTCATTTTGGATATTTGAAGATTATGAAGAGAAATAATTACACAGTCCATTAAAAAGTAGCCCAAATGGAGAGTGTTGCTACAGAAATAGGTGAGGCTACCTATGTGCAGACTCTTAAGAAGCTGCTGATAGCTAACATAAAGTTTATTATTTAAGGATTCTGTGGCACCACAACCTGAAGAGAGAAAATATTATCCCTACATTAGCTTTAAAATCACAGAATCATTTCAGTTGGAAAAGACCTCTACAATCACCAAGTCTAACCCTTAATCCAGGACAGCTGCTACCCTTTAAACACCTCCAGGGATGGTGACCCAACCACTTCCCTGGCAACCTGTTCCAATGCTCGACAGCCTTTTTGTGATGAAATTTTTCCTAATAGCCAATCTAAACCTCCTGTGGTACAGCTTGAGGCCATTTCCTCTTTCCTATCACTTCTTACCTGGAAGAGGCCAACCCCCACCTGGCAGCACCCTCCTTTCAGGGTGTTGCAGAGAGTGATAAGGTCCCTCCTGAGCCTCCTTTTCTCCAGGCTAAACACCCCCAGCTTCCCCAGCTGTTCCTTGTGGGACTTGTGCTCCAGACCCTTCACTGGCTCCGTTGCCCTTCTCTGGACTCACTCCAGCTCCTCAATGTCTGTCTTGTAGTGAGGGCCCAGAACTGATCACAGGATTCAAGGTGTGGCCTCACCAGTGCCAAGTACCTTGGAATGATCATTTCCATTGGAAAATATCTGTCCCTTTGCAGTGGAGTTGGTACTTAATATAAGAATTGCTTAAAACACGATGTCTGACAGATTATCTGTGGGTGGAAATACTAACATTCTTAGTATCAAAGTTTCCATACTAAATATGACATTTAGGAAAAAATTCGATTCTGTGTTACAATGACATCAAGATGAGGCAGGAGAAGGAGGAAAGTAGGAGAGAGAAAATTATTAAGAACCACAAAATGGCAGTTACTCAAAATAGTTAGAAAATTCCCGTGGGACATAATGATTCAATGTCTTTTTCTGTTTAAATCAGGAACTATACTTCAATTTCTCAGTCTCACATGAGTCACATCACTGCTGTATATTATATATTCTGGTCCAAGTATGGGCCAGAAAAAGAAACTCTTTATTCTATTTATGGCTGATACATTTAAATTCATCTGACTTCACACTTTGTGTCAATGTAGGGATGTTTCCCACTGAAGAATTTCAAGCAAGGTCTATGCAGGCTTATACTCAATAAAACGTAACACAGAAGTTTATCTTAGAAATGGGTGACCTGACCTTTACATTGGTGGTCATATGTCTAAAAACTACACAACAACTTAATGACTTCAATTTAAAGTCTGTAGCCAGTGGTGCAAAAAGCAGAGAATTAAAGAGCTTGTGGAATGCTATGATAGAACAATACCAGCCTACAGAGAAAGGCTGAAAGTGAAAGAACAGTAAAAGTAAGCTGAAAGCTTATCCACAAACCTAATTAGGAGAGAAGGGGAAAAAAATTTTAAAAAGAAGTGAAAAAAATTTTAAAAAACACAGATGGATTTATGGAGTTTAGTTGGCTAATTTTCTACCTGAGTGCCTGGGTGAAAAACAGAGATGTACTGACCTTGTCCATCTGTATTTCTGAGAAGTTCAAATAGTCAATCTGCTTCAGTTAACCAAAAAGCCTAGGTTGGACAGTTACTAACTGAACCCTAATCACTCATAAAATGTTTCTTAGTATTACAAAAAGGTCAGACATGTTCCTTGCAGGTATGTTCAATTATTCATCCTGAAAACATCACTTTCCAATATCAGATGGCTGAACGGCTTTAGCTAAAGTAAGGGCAGAATCTAAATTGCCACTAAAATGTTACAGTAAATCTTTTTTTTCTTAATTTTCCCACAAATTTCAAAAGAGCTTTGTACCTCACTGACTTGTTTTTTACTTTTCCACTTTGCTTCCTACTTCTGGCCAGGGCCACAGGATTAATATGAACATCTTTTCATCAAAGGTTGTTTTTTAGATTAGAAAAATTCAAATAAATGAAGCCCTCAGCTCCTCTTGACTATGACTGTCTAATCTAACTAGAGAAGAGAATTACTAAAAATATTAAGTTCTTAGAGGAATCCAAAGGAAGGACACAAGGAGGGTGAAGGGTCTGGAAGAGAAGCCACATGAGGAGCAGCTGAGGTCACTTGGTCTGTTCAGCCTGGAGGAGACTGAGGTGAGACCTCACTGCAGTTACAACTTCTTCGTGAGCTATAGATAGAGGAGGCGTAAGCACCGATCCTCTTGTGGCCACTTACAAGATGCAAAGGAATGGCCTGAATTTGTGTCAGGCCACGTTTAGGCTGGATATCAGAAAAAGGTTCCTCACCCAGAGGGTGGCTGGGCACTGGAACAGCTCCCCAGGGCGCTGGTCACTGCATCAGCCTGACAGAGTTCAAGAAGCGTTTGGACAATGATCTCAGGGGCATTGTGTGACTCTTGGGGTGTCCTGTGCATGAGAATTGGGCTCAGTGATCCTGATGGGTCCCTTCCAACTCAGCATATTCTATGATTCTATGATTCTATGATTCCATTATATTTGCAGTTCATTATTTTCTATTTTACCACAATTAAATAAAGCTTACTTATTTTTATCAATACTTTTAATACTTTTAAGTTCCTCCATCCTGTAGAAGTGTTAGTAATGGTTTGTGTAATTTTAAGTTTAATAATCTCTCTTCCAGTAACAACGGTGTCTGAATTACAATGGGATTGACAGACTGATTACTGTAACTGAAAATTACTATAGACGGACTGAATGAATGTTGCACTTAACATTCTACACAAATTTCTCTGATGCTTTTACATTTTTCATTTTCTAGGCATCATTGCAGGGACCTGGAAATGTCCATTTCTGAGATACTGAGCAAGTTCCCAAAAGTGTTATTTTCTAGAGTTGCTAGTTTATGAAGTAGAGATACATAGACTCCATTTCAAATTAGACCCGTATATTTCCAGGTTAGTTTGTGGGGTTTTTCCTTCTGACATATTAAATCAGCAAGGAAAAATTTTCATGCCAATTAATTTCTTTCTAATGCTAAAGTAAAGTTTACAAGAGCCTTGTTAAGTATTTGGAAAGAGTTTTAATGTCAATTGTCAAGAAAAAAACACCTATCAAAAGTTTAATTTTGCTTCAGTTCATACAGGTGACCCTAATTTTAATCACAAGATCAGTGGTTTATAGAACAGGTGCCAAAGAGGTTTTTCTGAATCTCAGGCTGGTTTGGGACTGGCAGCACAAAGTCATCTTCCTCATTACTGCTCATTCCCAAGCTCTACAGGAGTGGAATCTCCTAATTTATGATGAGGAAAGGTACTGGAAATGTGTTATGGCACCTCTGAGAGGCACCACTTCATGTCTTCATATGATGGAGCTTAAATTATGAGTCATTTATGGTAGACATAAACCCATGATATTATCCTGCAGCAAATATCTACATCATGCAAAACTCTTAAACTCCAACAGCTTTCAAAAGCATGGACTTTTTTCCCACTTTTTAAAAATAAAATATAGTGGGTTTTTTCTAGTTTATTTAAGCCAAAAAAAAAAAGAAAAAAAATATTCAGACTTTATTCCATAAATATCAAGAGACACTCAGCCCCAGTAAGTCTACTTGACTGCCAGTGAGAGAAAAAGGAGCATTTCTCATCATTTGGCTAGTTTTTTCTAGCCATTTGAGTAGTCCTGGCAGTTTTAGTTTCCTTTGAACCTCTCAGTCATTCCAGGAACACTAACAATATTTGGATCATTCTTTTATCACATGGTCCTCAACTTGCCTCTGTTCTTCTCAGTGCCACAAGCTGCCCATGCTTGCTTGTTGTGCCTTAAATTGTTATGTGACGCCTTGGTAATTCAAGTATTAACCATGTACCAATCACTCCAGCTTTAGAGATTTATTCCTCTGAGCTATTTACAATTTAGATTTATTAAAGGGTTGGGAACAGCCTGATTCCAGCTGCTACTGCTCACATTCACAAGTTGTTTATTTCCTACTATGCTTTCCTGTTTAGGATTCTTGGCCATTTATTGGATTGAAGGACAGGTCTATGTGTCTTGGCCACCCATGAAGTTATTCCTTGTTTTTTCCCGTGAATAGAACGGGTCTGACTAAAGTATTAACATTTTTTCCTATTTCTCCCAGAGGAAACCTATTTTTGTTGTTTGGTTTTTTATTTTACTTGATGCTTCCCAATCCTGATATATATCTTTTAACTTCTCTTAACTTTCAACTCTAACCTTCTCTGTCTTTTTTATGTTCTATCTTGCATAACTATTTTATTAAATTTCACCAGTTCTGTGAATGTTCTGTGGCATTTCAAAAGGAGCTAATGTACCAAAAGAGTAGAAATGTCACCTTCTTCCAAAAGTAAATGACTGTTCCTGTTGTTGCTGCTCTATTTGACATTTTTGGCGGTGAGATAGTTAACATTACTGATAAAAAGGGGGGATTTGGACGATCATGGCCATGTTATACCTTATCATGTGTTCTTAATACAGAAGTGATGAGGTCCACAGTGCCTAAACCTCAGAAATGGACTTCTGAGAAATGTAGTCTTGCATATAATGTTGTGCTCCCAACTGAGAAAATGTAACTGCTCTGTGCTGAAAAGTGGGCAACCTACTGCGTGTCTGAGACAGGCAGTGCAGCAGCAGTAAATTCCATCATGCTTAGTCTGTGACCACACTTATAGATTCTCACAAGTTATCATATATTGTAAACCAATATTTGCCTTGTCCCTGAGGAAAGACTTCAAAGAAAAAAAAAAAAAAAAAACAACAAAGAAATTAGTCAGAAGATTTTCAGAATATTTTAAAAGATTTAATATATTTTTCTTCTTTCATTTTCCCCTTATTTCCTTTTGGTCTGTCTCTACTTGTGACAAGCATGACTGATCTTTTTTAACAATGGCAGTAGCATTTTGCTCAGTATAGGCAGATGATTTAAACTGAAACCATTTGGGAATTCTTAGTCCTAAAATGACCGTGGATCATCACAGCTTACTGTAATGTAGAAGGAAAGAAAGTCCTAATCAGCATTGTTGTTAATGCTTGTGGTAGTGAACTGCAAGTTCTTTGAGCATCTTTTCCTAGAGACTTGAAACTGGCTGATGGCCATTTCTGGAAAACACTTGGAATTTAACCTGCCAACAGGGGATTTTGTTTCCCCCCTTTCTTATTTTCTAACATACATTTGAATTATCTGGAGTAGAAATTAACTTCAAACTTAAAACCACGATGACATGATGATTATAAATGTTAAAGCATAAGCAGATTTACTATGCAAATATGTTAAAAAATAATTTTACATGATTCTTTTGGACTTATATACTGAGAAATACAGCAGTAATCCTGATAACAGTGAGATTTTTCATTCTGCTCATTGAAAAATGAGTCTTGTACACTTGCAAAATGTTTTCACCAGAACTCTTTCATATTCCCAATAGTTATAGAACTTACAGGCTGATTTCAGTGATGTTTAACAAAGAGACAATTTTTAGAAGTTCCTACAAGCATAAAGGTAAGCAAGACCCACGTTATTCCTCTATAGGAAAAATTGCTCTATTTGGTGTTTTAACAAAACCAGTGTCACCCTGATAGGCATATGTTCAGTTTGAAGTGAAGAAAAAGGTAAACTGCCTCTAGTCTAACCATTAAAGAGAGAATCCAGAGTACTGACAGAGAGAGGACAGTTTTGAAGAGGTGCTCTGAGTATGGAAAATACAGAGTCCCTGAAAAATGTAAGATGTCTGTAAGAAAAGAGACATCACTGATCCTACTTCTCCCTGAATAACTCTATTCCTTCCCTTTTGTTTCCCCATTTAAGTCCACTTATTTATTTTGGCTATAGCTTACTAACGAATGGACTCAGTAAGTACACCTCAACCATTCTAGAAAAAATCTATTTGAGACGCCCTTTAGATGTTCCTTAAAATCCATCTATTAAGTAGAAAAACTGAACAATCAATAGTGACAGAAAAACACTATGATCAAGTAAAAGTTACTTTAGTGACCCCTGGAAAGATTTCGTAATAACAGTGTCTGTTATGAGCCATGTGTGTCTAGGAGGGCACACAAAGTGCAACAGGGAGTTAGATGTTATGTGTGGGGTTTGGAACTGTATTAGATGCCAGTTCTTACAGCTAAATGTATGCACTGAAGCTTTTTAAAGCATTATGTAAAAATAAATTAAACAGTTGTCCAGCTCCCATGAAAGGGAATGTTAATTGATCATTCAAATTCCCTGAGCAACTCTGAAAACATCAAAGCCATTCCTACTTATAAAAAAGTACAATGATATCTACAAAGTATAACTGTGAGTTCTAATAGTTCATGGGGCTAAATTGAGCAGAATTTGGTTAAGTACAGGACAAGTATGATTTTTTTTATAAAACAGAAGGAATTTTTATTTCATTTAAATGTCAGAAGAAAAATAGTTTTGAAGTATATTGATGCTGTCATAAATTAGGGTCAGGAACCAGGCAAGTAATTCACTATATATTTACATTTTCATCCTAATTCAAACTGCAAGAATCATACATATAGTGAAAAAACAAACAAACAAAAAACAACCAGAACCCAGTCACTCTTTTCATTAAAAGCCTGAGTCATGTTATCTGGCACAGTATAGATTTCCTGCAGTTATTTCTCACTGGTTTCACATACAGTTTTTCTTGAGTCATCTGCCAATCTGCTGAGAGCTCTGGAGTCAGTTTTGCAGTAAATTCTAATCAGAACCATGTCAAGGATTGAATCTATTGCACTTTCCTTTCCTTGCATTAATGGGGGAAAAGAAGTGGTTCATGGTTAGTCTGTGAAAGGTGCCAGACTCCACAGGCTAATTTCATTACAATCTGCATCAGCCTGGTGCTACTTTTCCTTCAGCATTTTCCTCCGACTGCTAAATTTAAATGCAGCAAAGTTTACTTCTTTTTACCTTTCCCTTTTCCTTATTTCAGCCTTCACTCTTCACTCTCACAGGGGAGAAGCTTATGAAATGAAGGAAAAATATATTTTCTTTTTTCATATACAGAAGGTCTGGCATCCACAATTTTTGTTGATCTGGGGCAGTGAAAGAAAACTAAAATTAGAGCTTTAAAAAAATCTCAGGAGATATTTTAAGGTAAACAGAAAAGGAGTGTGAAATGGGGAAATATGGCAGTGAAATATTAGAACTGAAAATAGAAAATGAAAGGTTGATGGAAGACAGGAAAAGACACGAAACAGCATTTAAATGTGAGAGAAAAAAGGACTATGACAAATGGCAAAATCTAGAGGAAGAAGAGACAAAGAGGTTTAATGGATCATGTTATTTAATCAAACAGTAGTTCCAAACATTCTTGGAAGCTGCTGGAGAATACAGCTTTTGTTTCATGGTGCTGCACGGGTCTGAGCTCCAATGAAATATCAGGTATTCAAGAGGCCGCAAGGGTTTAGACATGCAACAAGGAAATAAATAAGAGAAGGTATTATAATAGTTCTGAACTATTTTTTGTCAATCAACATTCTGGGAAGAACAAGTGAAATGTTTAAAGAATTTACTTCCCACTTATATTGGAAAATTCTTCTGCATGGTCCTCCTCTCACTAAAAATCCAAGATGAGACTGAGGCAAATATGTTCCGTCTTATCAAAAGAAAAAAGAATTAACAGTAGGTTGAAGGGCTTGAAGTAGAATTCAGGTGTAATGAGAAAAATGGATTATGAGGGGGGGAAAAAAGAAAAAAGAAAAGAATTTAATGCATTTTTAATAAGAAAAATGAAAGATGAGAAAAATTCAGTGTTTTATTTTACCACATAATATAAATGAAAGTGGATGGAACCATCAAAGCATAGTATCTTGAAGAACTAATTCAAAAAAGGCCTTGGAGAATTTGAAATTTTATAAACAGCTATTCAGCATTACTGGAAACAGAAAAGTCTCTAAAACCACTAATAGCTGAAAGGAGGAGCCATGCACAGGCTAGAAATTAGCACACATATAACAGCAGATATAAGGAAACAGTATAAGTTCATATTTGGTTTATTGCATGTAAGATTTGGTGCCAAATAGTTACAATAAAATGCAGAATGTTTAAATGCATTCTATATTATATATATAAACTTGAGAAGTAGAGAATGTGAGGCAACATTTACTGTGTTCTTTTTTGTATGTTGTAAATTATAATTCTGCAGTCCTAGCAGAGCACATGCAGTCACTTCTAAAAATATTTCAGTACTTTTATATGCTCAGTATTGTGCATAATTGCCTCAGTGAAAAGAATTGCACATATATTTGCTAATAAAGCAAAGGCCACTTCTACTCCAAGACATATAAAAGAAATGTTGCCAACCTAATACTTATGCCACTGTCCCATTTAAGGGTCTGTATCTATCCATGGCAATGTATCAGCAGTGATTTACATTAAATCATCACGTTTTGTTCAGAATCCTATTTGTACTTTGCACTCAGTCAGTGCAAGCAGCAGAGCAGGACAGAGCAACAAGATTTTGCAGTTTTCATTCAACTCTTCTCTGCTTTGAGCCTGCCTTGTACCTGGCTCAGTGCTTTCCTATGGCACAGGAAAGGAGGAATCAGGATTTTGATGCTCACTGTTCCATGAAAGTTCTTTCCTCCCAGTTCCTATCCTTAGAGTTTTCCATAGGAATTTAAGGAGGTTTTGCTGTAAAGCAGTGTAGGACAGAGAGAGAGAATCACCTAAAGTTATCCTGATTTGTGTTGCAATTATTTTGAAAACTCATTCCACTGGACATTTTTATCAGAACTGTCAAATAAAAAGGTAAAACCAAGCAATACAGACTTACTCTGGTGACTTTAAAACTAGACATACAGAAAAGTACACCAAAATTAGAGATATTAAAGAGTTTCTAGCTGTACTCAGATTTTAGCCAAATTGATGACAATAACTATTCTAGCTTTTGCTTGAGGAGTAATAAAAATATTAACATGATTCTGTAAGTAGTAGCACAGTGACCCAGAAGATGTAGGATGTTAAGGGCTTTTAATGCCCTCCTAAAAGGAATAAAGTACCAGAAATACAGTAGTTGCAATGAAGGGAAGGAGTTGGTACCATATTAATTTTTCCATAAACACAAAAATTAATTTTCACACAGATCAACCAATTTCTTGAATTTCACGTGGCTGTTTCTGTTTTGACCAGATGGATTTGGCCTTTTAAAAATCTCTTTTATACATGGATATTCTAATTTTTCCCAGCCTTTCAAGGAGTAGTCATATTCAGAAATACCTGAAAATATTAGCTGAGATGCAAGAGAACAATTTAGCCAGAGGGAATAAATTCAAAGAGGATGTCTAGAGCATCAGAAAGTTAATCTAACTTTCACCCTGAAGATTTCAAAGCTTTTAACTTTATCTGCTGTGGCAACCACATTTGTGATGGCTCTAAGAGTTTTGACTTCACTTTGCTTTTTCTGTAGCTTTTCTAGATTGTGGATAATGATGGGGGTATTTTGCCTCCTTTGCAATACATTTGATGCTGTGTGGGGTCGGTGGAAAGAGTGCAGCGTCCTGCATGAGAAGCAGATATGTGGAAAAGACTTTATCATTAATTAAAGTGGTAAAGTAGGTATACCTTTATTCGGCTGAGGTGACACGACAAGCAGGATCTCTCCACAAAGGCTTGCGTGCCTCTCGCAACTTTCGCCTCTCATTTTATTTCCCAAACCATTACATCAAGTTTCCTAATACACCTACACATATTCATTGCCTAGCCCCGCCTACTCTCACTTCATATTATAATGAGCCCAAAAGTCATTTCCATGTGCTTTGCACCTGCGCAGTGCCTCTTGCTGGTCATGGGCAAGGGTCTCTGGGATGAAGTTTTCCTTAGTACTCTTCCTCGGTTTGAACTTTTTACCTTTCTTCCTTGCTCATGCTTTCCAGGTCCCTGGCCACAGTCCAAACTCTAGAGCTGGTTTAAGCTGGCGTTAGGGTCTGAAAACAGGATCTCTTAGTCTTGTATGCTTCCCTTCTCAATGGTCTCGCGTTCCTCCTTCCTTCCTTTTGCTTGGCAAGGCAAAATCTGTTAGTCAAGCTAAATGCATTGTTAAGCAGGCAGCCCCCCCTTAATTCACCTCATGCACTGGGTCAGTGCAGCACAAGCACGCGTGCAAGCACACTGACACACCTGTGCAGGGGGAGGCACGCTGACACACACACACAAGAGCTGGATCGCTCTCTGGCGTCGCCAGAGACAAAAAGGGAGGGACTTGAGGGATCCTTCATATGGTATTCCACCGGGGGTATTCCACTGGGGGTTCATGGCAGCCACGCCGTGAAGGGCTCAGGACGAAGAACTTTGAACAAAGGAAGATTTATGTTTATATAAAGGGGTGGAGAAAGCATCAGGGACCAATAAACTGAGGGCAGGGGGGTGGAGAGAATGTAAGGTGACATAACTTTACCCAATGGGAAGAGGCAGGGGGTGGAACAGGGGAAACCCGAAACCAATGGGATGTTGAGGATGGGAGAACTTTTTGGAACAAAGGCTTATAAGGGGTAAAAGGGGTGTGCCAACCAACTGAGAAGGATTAACATAATACAGCAAGGTTTGATGGGGAATTCACCATCACCTAAAGAATGACTTCAGACTTCCAAGCTGTCCCACCAGCAGATTTCCACTGCTTTAGGGCCCTTTGGCTCATCAGTCACTCCTGCTGCAGGCTCAACTGCCACAGCATACATTCCTAGGTCCCTCTTGGAAATAATATTCCATGTACCCAATGTGTAAAATTTCACCTGACAAAATCAATTCTCTGTAATTATTGCAGAAAACACTGCAGCTGTAACTCGCTGATTGTGCCTTCTGGTCTCACCTGCCAAGCCACATTACACTGGTGCGTGTTGCCACTCCAGCCAAAAGAACCCAAGGGAAAAATTTTTGGATCCTAATCAACAAAGCTGTGAGACTGGACACAGGTAAGGATTGAATATGGTATTTAAATACGCAGCAGAATGTGCTGCTTTCATAATATTGGCTTGATCCCCATTGCAAGTAGGATTAAAATTTTGTTTCTGACCTGTGGCTTTCATTACTTTTAAGGGTTTGTCTGAGGTTATTAACATAATTTTATTGCACTACTACTATGTAAATTATAGAAAAAGTGTAATATGCCAGATACTATGTAATTATTCCTCCACATTCACAGTAAAGCACAATTGAACATACGGCAGACATGGTTAACTGTACTTTATGCTAATCTCTGCATACTATTTAGTTCACCTAATTAACTATACATAGTATACTACACACTGCCTTGCAGCAGAAAATCAGGGAGAAACCTTCTGGATGAAGTCCTAAGTGCCCAAGAGAAGAGGCAAATCAATATTATACTCTATTATGACTTCCCTTCACTCCACCTACCTGTCTGTTTCTTTATTTTTAAACATCTATTCTTTCTTTAGTGGCCAAGACAAAGAAAATTTCAACTAGACTGGGCCTTTTTATCGGTAGAATACTGCCACCTCCTCTAATAATCATATCATTGGAGAATGCTGAGGAAAAATAAATGTTGAAGTACTTAAACATTCTTATCAGAATGGTCACTTCTAGTAAGGGAACCACAATCAATTCCAACTGAATTATACATGTAATCAATAACTGAATAATTGAATAATCAATAACAAATAACTGATTTCTTTTAATGGGAAGTCTGGTTTTGAACTCGATTCAAATCTTAACATGTAAATTGTAAATTTATTATAGGAAATCATCAAATTCAAAATATATGGTCATTGAAAATTTCTGCTTACTTAGCTGTCAGAGATTATTAAGAAGCAAAAATTTGCCAAAAGAATATATCTTATTTATTTAAATGTAGATGAAGGTCAAATTAAGAAAAATTTATTCATAGTCTAAAACTTATACAGTTACCAGTATTCAAATAGCAAATAGTACCCAACTGTCTTTAAAATGCAGAGTACAATCTGTTGCAAAGAACACAGTAGACTCCATGGACAGCTATACACCTGCTGACCACTTTCAAAAGTGTTGCAGAAAAAACTATCCAGCAATGATGAATCAACCTGGGGAAGAGGTGTCCTGGCTAACAGAGGTGGAAAAGTATCTTCAGAACCAGGGGGACCCAGTGTGGCCCATTGCCATGTGCACAGCTGCGCTTAGCCTGAGCTGCCCCCTGAATCGTGTTCTGTAGCGTGGTTAGGTGTAAAAGCCCTCTTTTTGGTAGCCTCCTTCACATGATGGTGGTTTAAATTGTTGACAGCAAGTTCAGAGCCCACCTTGAACATGTTTGTGGGCTTATCAAGTATATGTTACTCTTCTCACTATTTTTATTTTCTAAAGACTCCCAAGCGTAACCTTTATCCCGAGATTGTTGCGGAAGCATTGTTTTGAAGTAGCAAGGATGTTCTTAGCCAGGGAGAGCAATCACAGACCTCTGTCTATTGATAGAATATATCTATGGAGTTGCCAGTTGCCGCTGTCTGACCTTCCACTGTAACAGTTACACCCCACAGGGCAATCTTGACAAGTCAATGATCAATATACCCATGCAATTAAAGGAGCAAGTATTGCCTTTGCCATTTCCTCCATCCAACCTCAGTTGCTTCAGTCTTGTCTAGGGGATGACTTTCCATCTTGTACTAAAACACACACCAGAACTGGACCCCTTCACCGATCCACCAAAGCTATTTCCTTGAGAAACCTTAGATAAAATACCAAGCATTATAGAAACCAGACTGGCAAAACATTCGGGGGGGGTCGGGGGTGGGGGGAACCAACAAAACATGCAAGATAAGGCTTTTTTTTTTTCTCCCTTGTTTGGGCTTTTTGCTTGGTTTGGGGTTTGGTTTTTCTATTGGTAGTGCCTACAATTCAAATTTCTGCCATGGAGTTCCAAACAGTCTTCACAACAGTGTGATTGGCTACAGAAACCCTCCGACTAACACAGGATTTGTGTGCTTGCTGTATAACAGTGATAGCCTAGTGGAAAGCTCACGCTACCAAGATACAGCATTGTTTGATTTAACAAACAGCTTTTCTTCCCTTTGTTGTCTGTATGCTGAATGTGCTTGCTTCTTCATGTACTTTATGCTGCTGCTCTATAGTGTTATGACTTAATTAAATGTCTCTTCCTTTTTTGTTAAGGTTTTATTTCAGGACTTTTAAAAGAAAAATAAAATAAATAAAGGCAGTCAACTCCTTGCCTCTGATTCACTTTTATCCCTCTCATTTACAATCTGAGGAAAAATGAGCACACTGCATACCTCCTAGTGAGTGGCTGACAGCTAAAGATGAGCAAAAACTAATACTTTGTTATTATCTAGCCTAGAGAAAAGTTTACAGGATAACCAGCTATTGACCTTTGCAAGTAAACATATTTAAGAATTCAGTGGTTGTGGGGAGCTTAGACAAGACACAGCATGAACCCTTCAGAAAAAATGTCCAAATGCTTGTACTTGAAGTTTAAGTGTATCACTGAAACAATTCTCCTTTTTTACAGCTTGTCTAACATTTCAGACAAAAGCAATGAAGCTGAGGTTCCATTTTCACATTATATATATTATAAACCAGGTGTACAGTTTGAACATTTCTCAAATGTGAAAGAGTCCACTTTAAACACTACCCTTCACTCCCTCACTTGCAGTAATGCTGCTGCAGTGCTATCTGAAAGTATACACTTGTGAGGAAATTATGATCACTTTGAAGTATAACACCAATAGACCTCCCCTGGTCTCCTTCCTTCCATTCACTCTGTATTGCTTTCTTTTTCTTTCTTTCTCTCCCTATATCTTCTTTTTATTTTCTAAATTGTTTTTTCCTCATTCTCTTTGCCATCTACTTTTCTTTTTCTTTATCTCCCTTTCTCTCTTTTATTTATTTTATTTCTCTTGTAAAGGGAAGAGCATTTCTAAATTCACTCATTTAAATTAGGTTTCCATTAATTTGACTATAGCTAGGATTAAAATAGGGTTGGTTTTTTTTAAAAAAAATAAAAAAAAAAAAAAAAAAAAAAAAGAAGAAGAAGAAGAAGAGTGTATTTGCTGATAGCTGTCCATTTGCCATGGTGAGTTCTTTGGCGTATGTTGATTTAGCGAGAGCACAGGATTGTTTTCTGAAATGAGTAACCAGAACAGATGAGCTTTTCAAGGTTGCTGCTTCCCTTAGCTCTTCAGGAAAAAAAATGGTTGAAAATTCACACAAATCTCATTAACTTTGAATAACTTTGCTTTAAATAAACTTCCATCAGTTGCCTTGAAGTTTTTCCATACCTTTCTATTAAAGTTGTAAATATACATCCAAATTGAGGATACCTACATTGTTTTCTTTCTCTCAAGAATGTTGCATTTTAGTTGTTCTCTTAAATTCCTGAGGACAGCAGCACACAATGAGATGTTTTATGTCTGATTACATTACTTGACGTGTTCTGGTACTCCTTATTCCTGCAGGTTGGGGTTTGGTTATTTGGGTGTCTTTTGTTTTAAAAATAAACAAGCTACCTTGTTTATTTTTATGCTAGTGACACTGTAGTGTATCATTCCTAGTTAATGTTTGCAAGCTGAAGCATACATGTGTCACAAATCCTGACAGTAAATAATTAAAGTATTTAAATAAACGTGTGTTTGTATGGTAGTTTTGTGGTTGTACAAATTTGTAGAGCAAGATCTTATACTGATCTATAATTATAACTGCCACTGACTAGCATGATCCTTACTGAGTCAGATTAATTTACACATTAAGCAGCCATCTGTAGAAATTTTCATAGTACCTTGTTTGCAATGCCAGGGCTCACATGGGGATTTAAAAACTAACTTGGCCTCTAGGGATCTTTTTTAGCACTGCTATTGGATGCATTTGCTGTGAACACATTTTTCTAGGCACTGACACCTTGTACCCTTTGTCACTGTTTTATATCAGCAGAGGCTTTTTAATATTTTGCATATATAATAACATAAAAATTGGTAATCTAAGAACAGTATTTTATATATACATATATGTATATTTATATTTTTTAAAGTCCTTGACTCTGTGTTAAAACTCTGTGCAATACTTCTGGACTAGAACAGATTTGCCATCATCTGTAGTCATAAAAGATAAAACCACAACATATTTTGGCTACAGTAAGAAACATATTGCAAGTGTGTTGATGCTAATTCTCAAAAAAAAGGATAATAACTGCAATGTACTATGTAAAAGTCTTATTATGCATGAGTGTTTTGTAAGTAAGCACAACTTGTGTGCTATAAAAGGGATATAGCAAAACTTATTTTACCTGATTCAAAAATAAATTGTAAGAAATATAAATACAGTTTTTAAACCCAGTTTTCAAAGATGAACACTGTGTTATTCTCTTATATTCCGTCAAATGAGCGAATAAAAAAGAGCTGATGGAGTTAGAAAATCACAGAATCATAGAATATGCTGAGTTGGAAGAGACCCATCAGGATTATTCAGCCCACCTCCTGGCCCTTGACAGGATATCCCAAGAGACACACCTGTTGGGGGGGGCACAACACAAATGGAGACTGCACTGGATATAAAGCGTTATATTTCAGAAAAGTGGTATATTTATAGACTTCTGTATGTTATCATTCGTGTAACAAATTCATTGGCTACTAAAGTACAGCAATGGATTTGTTGGCTATCATTTAACTACAATATAATACTATTGCTTACCTATAGCATAAGCATTCAAGCATTCAGAGAAATAACAGGTGCAGCTGTGTTGCTGTTTTTCTGCTTCTATTGTTTGGATTCCGTACTTCTGTTGATACTACACTTCCATGGGTAAAGCTGATTATTTTCTTCTCATGGGCTTTTCTCATGAATAGAAGTTAACCACGTCCAAATTAAGATCTGTGAAGCCTTCAGACTAGCTGTTGGCCTCAACACCATGTGCCCAAGAGCATTTTCCAAACACTTCTTGAGCCCTGTCAGGCTGGTGGTGTGACCACTGCCCTGGAAAGCCTTTACCAGTGCCCAACCACCCTCTGAGTGAAGAACCTTTTTCTGATATCCAACCTAAACCTGCCCTGACACAACTTCAGGGCATTCCCTCGGGTCCTGTCATTGGTCACCACAGAGCAGAGATCAGTGCCTGCCCCTCCTCTTCCCCTCACAAGGAAGTTGTAACTGCAGTGAGGTCTCCCCTCAGTCTCCTCTTCTCCAGGCTGAACAGACCAAGTTACCTGAGACCCTCCTCATAAGGGTCCTCCAGAGCCTTCACCACCTTTCTTACCCTCCTTTGGACACTCTCTAATAGTTTATACCCTCCTTTGGACGCTCTCTACCAGTTTAATGTCTTTCTTACATTCTGGCACCCAAAACTGCCCCCAGGACACGAGGTGAGGCTGCTCCAATGGAGAGCAGAGAGGGAAAATCCCTCCCTTGCCTGGCTGGCGATGCTGTGCCTGATGTCCCCAGGACACGGGTGCCCCTCTCAGCTGCCAGGGCACTGCTGACCCAACTTGCCGTCAACCAGGACCCACAGGTTCCTTTCCACAGCTGCTCTCCCATTTCCCAGTCCATACAGGGTTTCCCACGTGCTGAATTCATACCTTTGGTGATTGACGATCTCTAATTTGTTGAGGTGTCTCTGCAGGGCCTCCCCGCCTTTGTGAGACTCAACAGCTCTTCCCAATTTAGTGTCATAGGCAAACTTACTTATTATTCCTTGGAGTCCTACATCCAAGTCATTAATGAAAATGCTGCCATGGTTATTCCCCTGTGTATTGTTCAGACATTTTGTCCAGAAAGATACTGTAAGAGATGGCATCAAAAGCTTTGCTGATGTCCAAAATGATTACAGCTACTGTAATTCTGTCATCAACATGCCCTGTAATGGTGAGCAAGTCGGTTCATTGCTCTGCTATGCTTTGCCTTTCTCACTTCTGTCTCTTTGGACCACCAGTGCTTTCAGACAGCAAAGAGTCTTCTAGTTCTGCTAAAGCATCTATCACCAAGGAGGTTCAACCCACAGGTGTGTTCTGAGTATTATTGTAATACTAGTAAAAATACCTGTAATGAAGCAGCAAAAGCACAAACATCTGCCAAATTCAGTCACAAAAATGGGCTCGCTAGTATGTAGAGAGTGTTCTACTATGCAGTAAAATATTCATGATGCTGAGACCAAGAAAGTTATGGATATTCGTGGAATAGATCCAACAATAATAGATTAAGTCATTTTCCATGATATAGAACAGGGCTTTTAAACAGAGGTAGAATGATTTAGGGTAAATCTATAATATTTAAGAGGTTCTACCCATGGCAAAACTGAATCCACTATGCCCACTTTCTGACTCAACAGTATATGAAAAATGGTAGCAGGAGTCCATCCAACATAATTAAATCTGATTATCAAATAAACGGGAAGAAATCAAGGTAATGTGTACACACATCCACACACAGAAGAGCTTAACGCCAGTGAATAATTGTCTAGCTCTTGTTAGTATTTCCAAAAAATATCAGCTAATCACAGGCCCAAGGATAGTAACATAGGTTCCAGTTACTACAGTGAGTAGGGGGATCAGACCAAATTATCCAGAAGCGTATTCCCAGCCACTGGTGGTTGGATGCAGATTTTTAGGATAAAGAACAGGGCAAATGGTCTACCCCTCCACTATGGCTCTCTTCGTTGTGATTCATTGGTTTTGGCCTTTCTGAGCCTCCCATCTAACATGCTTAATGGAACCAGCAGGGATTTTCTTTAAAATAATTCACATCCCTTTCTGAATTAATTTTAATCTTCCTGTCTGCAGCAGCCTGTCTTAGTGGATCCACAATTGCAAGCTGCATGAAAAAGCACTCTGTTGATTTATTTTGTTTGTTTAAAAACTATCATCTGATCATTTAATTAAAATATTTTCATTCTTATTTAATATTATTTTCTACTTATTTTCTCACCATTTATGGTTGTATGGGCATCTCAGTCATATTTTACAGAGCAAATTCGAAAACTAATTTTTCTAATTTTCTCCTCATACAGAGACCAACGCAGCCCTTCAATAATTCTTTTCTTTAACCAAGCAATCTTCCATTCCACATATGTTCTTTATGCAGACAGAATGGCCAGAATGGCACACAATATTTGAGAGGAGTAAGACCTATTAAATACCATTACCATCTTTCCTGGTTTGTAGCCTTCCAACAATTCCTAACCTTCCAATAATTCTTAACATAATGTTTTTCTTTCAGAGTGCTCATGCGTACAGCTTTGAAATTTTTGAAGGACCATCCACAGCGTTGTCCACTTCAGATGCTTTTATCCTTACATGAATTGAATGCTCTGCTGGTAGTCAGTTTCCAGTACGTTTTCTGAATGGTATTATCAGGAAAACATTTTTTGCATCACTATTCATCCACCTTTCCAGATCATGTGAAAATTTGTTGAATAACTCATGTTCCAGTGTCAGTCCCTAGAGGATCCACTTAGAAAACTCTCTCTGTTATTAAAAGCACTCCTGCACCTCGCTTCTCTCCTTTGAACCAGTATATGAAAACATTCCTTTCTATTCCATAGCGCCTTATTTTCTTTGGGAAGCTCTTATGAGAGAACTGTTGTGGAGAGAATAAGCAGGCCATTCCTTTTCTTACTGATTCTCAATTAATTCTGCCTGGTTACATAAAGCAGGACTTTTACTACTGGTCTTCCTAGATCTACTAACACTGTGTTATTTGTTTTTGCAGAAAAAATCAGATATAATTAACAAATCTGTAGTTGTACAAGTCACACCTGGAACCTGGATGCTGACACCAGCACTGATTTAAGCAGCAGGTTAGATACCACAGTTTACTGAGCAGCTATTTCATATTTGTAGCCCTTTAAAACTCACAAAGAGCATCTGGAAATGTGCTATCATTTGCTTCATTGGTTTGTTCTTAAAATTCGTCTTCACATGCTTCCCTCTGAGGCTTGACCTCTCCTTACCATGCTTTATTGCCCCATTTCCTTGGGTTCCATTTTATTTCAGTCTTGTATAAATTCTGATACGCATTCCATAAAATTTTATTTGTGTCAATATTAATCATGAAAATATTTAGCTTTGTTATGTATTGCTTTCTTCATCTGGTAATTGCTTTCACGTTTGATTTCTAAGAAATTCTACTATGAAGAAATTCCTTTACTCTACAGTTTTGCCAGGTTAATTTTACAAGATTTTTTCAATCTTATTTTCTTTTTAGTGATGTGTACTTTACTGACAGCCCCCTGATGCTGAAAATTATGGAATAAAGTTGGTGAGCAAAAAATTCATCTTGCAATACAGCTTATGTTGAGAATTATGACCTGTTAATGTCATGAAACCTTCAGAACTCTGTTTGATAATTATAAATTGATACCAGGGAAGTACTTTACCAGGGAGCAGTGATGGCTAATGTACTGTCATCTGTGTTTTGCATATTCTGGGCACTGCAGACTCTGTGCCTCCCATGCAGATCCCTCCATGCCTTAACATTTTGGTTGTAACAAAAAAAAATTTTTTTTTTTTTGCTTGGACTAATCCTACTCACAAATCTCAGCAGAATCTTTGAGAAAAATCTCCCTATTAGATGGAACAAGATGTTTGTGGAATTTTCTTCTTATCAAGACTGATATCAAGGCTTACAGTGGGTGTGCTAGGATCACATGACATTTTTTGCAGTATTCAATTTATTCCAAAGCATTTGGCCATATTACTCTTTTGTTGGGTGAGATGATGACTGTGCATGTTAAATATGGTGCTAATTTAGAAACAGACTGGGTCTAAGCAAAGAAACTAAAGTTCATAAGGATAATATATTTTGGTTATTATAATAAAAATTGATTAGATGATTAAGAAATAGTATAGTATAGTATAGTACAGTATAGTACAGTATAGTATAGTATATCTTCCTTGAAAATTAACTTATTAGAAAATGCCTGCTTTGGAAATAAAAATCTAATATGGCAATTTAACCTGGCTATAGGAAATGGTATATAGATAAAAGATAAAAAATGCAGTGTGAAAATCTGTCCATGGTAACAACAATAGATTGACAAAGGAGAGCTTTGTTTCAATTTGAAGAAATTTGGGACAAAAGCTTAGTGATGGTATAAAAATTCTAATTGAAATCTACTTTTCTGCCAAAGTCCATTAGTTAAGAGAGTAGATAAGGAGCATATGCAAGATTACCTTTTCTTCATGGGAAGAGCTCTCAACATAGTGATCTGACAAGACCAATTTTCTCAACAGTCAGTGTGGTATCCCAGTATATGTAATTCTAAATAAATTGGGAAGGTGAAACCCTCTTGAGATATGTGCACAAATAAGCTTAACACACAAAACTGTACTTTGTCATTACAAGACTAACAATTATCATCACACTTTGAATACAATTTCCAAAAAATTCTACACTAATTCCACCTACAAGAATAATATCACTACAGGGTATTCCTACTGTATGATCATTCTATTCTGCGCTGCTGGTCTGCTATCCCCTCTATGATGATTTCACAATATTCATGTACATGCTCTAATCATGTATTTCTACACTTGAACAAGAGAATGTTAATAAAAATGTGCATAGCAACATGAAAACCTTAATAGTTGCCTAGAGAGTTAAGGAACACATTTCCAAATGTACATTACCCTTTGCTTAGGCTGCTTTCCTAAAATACGGTTTGTCACACAGGATTCAGAGGAGCCATAATTTCCAAGACCTTCTTCTAGCATATGGAATAACTATTTACACAGTTCCCAGTCCAAAGCTATCAATGGTTTAGTTTCAGATTTCTCAGAAGAAATAGATTGTGGCAGGATCAAGCAATTGACTCAGGAACTAAACAGGGTTTAAGTTCATCTAAAATCACAGCCCCCAAGGCCTGTACTCCAACTCACCTTATCTAAGAAATACCTAAAATTTACTATGTCCTTGCTTAAGGCATTGCATCAAAGCCTGCCTTCCAGATCTAACTGCTGTGCATCAGGAATGACAGTCAGAGCTTGGTGCCTCGCTGCAAACGCAGGGTAGGCAGCAGCTCTGCACAGGCAGACCTGCAGACAGCACGGGAACCTGCCAGGCAAAGCCATAGTGGGAGTGTGAGTGAGTTCAGGTGCTGCTTAGATGTTTTGCTGAGGTTTTTGCATTTTGCAATTCTGCTGGTTTAGACCCAACATCTTGGTTTTGCTGAAAGTATCCTTTCTTTCAATCTGATCTAAAGCCAGTCTCTGCACACTGAAATCCTGGAAAACTCAAAATCAAGTGTGCATAAGTATGACCCCAAAAAATTACTTAAATACAGAACAGCAGAGTTGATAGTGTTACCTATATTAAGCATGGCCAAGAGCAAGGAAATATTGCAGATGCAGGTGAGTTATCCTCTATCTGGTGGAAAATTAGCAAGACTTGAAAGGTCACTTCTGGGCTCCTTTGTCTGGCAAATATCCTTCACATGGTAATATTTGAAACCATGATTTCAGGATTATTAACCACCTCATATGCCAATAACCATTACTTTTACTGGAAAGTTAAAATATAGGGAATGTTGGAAGAGTAAAACTAGAAAAAGTGGTCCTAATCTAGGTCAATTGGGGAGACAAACTAAAATTTTAAAATCTATACAATCTGTAAACCAGATGGCTCAGAGGGGGATTTAATAGTAATACATAAAATCTAATATGCTGCAGACACAGTCAATTCGGGTTACTCTTTTTCCCCTAAAACAAATATTACAGTAAGAGGACATACTGTAAATTGAAATTACAGAAGTACTCTAAGACATAGGAAAGCAATTTCTTCCTTAACTAAAAAATATTATGCAAGACAAATGCACAAAAAAACCCTACTGCAGGCTTCTAGAAATAATCAAATGTTATTATAAGGGAAAGCTGGGTTAGAAAAGTATGCCTAAATTTGTCAGCTGTTTTGCATTAAATCCAAGTTTTTAAGCCATTATATTTTTTCATACTGTGCACACACATAAACAAGGAAGTTCAATTCTGTGACAGTTTGGAGATTCTATGAAGAATTGCAGTAAAAAGGAAAAATAGAAAAGGTTGTGTGAGAGAGATTATATTTATTTATTTTCTGTAATAAAATTTGAGGAGCTCAAGAACATGGAAATGTTCTTGACAGCCACAACCTTACTCAGCCTGCTTTCTAACCTAGCAGGGAATATGCCGAATTCGGTCCAGCATTGTAAAACCACCCAGCATGTTTGAGATAAAAAGTTCTGCTGCAAGATCTGTCTGCATCCATCTTTGTAGATATGTCCTAAGTAAAAAAAAAAAACAAAAACAAAAACATTCCAGTTTGCATATACTCTGAAAAATTCCTAGAGCATGGCAGCTAAACTCTCCAAGGATTCTTCAGCACTAAACAAGTGCTATTCTTGGGCTGAGCAGGACTCACTACAATTTTCTCTGCATCTACAGCAGTAAAATACACCTGTGGGGAGCATGTGGTCTGCTGCCCGTGCAGGTGAAAGGACAGGCAACAGGGTGTGCCAAACCCAGCACCGTGGGGCACACAGAGCCCAGCGCTGTGCTGAACGCTCGGTGTGGAGAGTGGAAAGGCCACATCTGGGTCCCACAGCAGCCAGACACTCAGCCAGACACTCAGCCAGACTTCCCAGATCCATGCACCCCAGGGAGCTCAGTCCAGACTCCGGAGTGCCACCAGAAGCAGGCTCTGAAACTTCCTGAGAGCTTTCTGCCCCTCGCCCCCCACGCCAGGCAGGTGATGGCATTATCCTGCTCAAAGCCGTTCTCCTTGCTTAGGAACAGGCAATATTGCAGGGGACCCACAGCCCTTACGGCACCTACCTGACCTCCCTGGAGGTCCCATGGCCCAGGATCCATCTGAGATTCCCAGGGTCATTTGTCTCTGCCCCACCTGTGCCACAGCAGTACCCACCAGCCATGGGACCACATTCCAGGGAGACAGTTTCTGCCCAGGGCTGAGCTGCCTGCTGCCTGCTGCCTGCTGCCTGGCTGGGCCACGGGACCGCCCCAGGGACCCCCTGTGACCCCAGCCCCGTGGCTGTTCTGTGCATGGGCAGGGCTTGAGTATAAACCCCCTGCACCGTGACCCTACTTGCAGTGGGGACTGAGCAGGGCTTTGCAGTGTTGCTGATGGGTGCTTCAGCTTTTCAGCACTTTCTGGTGTTCCCGGTACACCCTGCCATTGAAGTGTGCACCCAGGTCATACCTGCTCGTGAATTGCCCTGTAAATCCTTCAGTCAGTCTTAAACAGTGAGCTCAGCTCAGCACAGAGCATCTCATAACAGCAGCACCAAGACCACAGGCACTGCAGCCACACACTTTCCCCAAGACTACAACCAGTGTTGTAGTGTAGAAGCACAGCCATTGCTGCAGTTTAACCTTCTTTCTGCTTACATTGCATAAAGAAACATAAATAGAAAATATCTATCTGATTTTCAAGTATTTATCTCTATTAATGTAATTTCTAAGAATCACAGTCATTACCAGAAAGGAAAGAAAAAAATAGACCAAACATTAAGGATTGTAAATCCTTTGTAGCATCATCCATCCGCTGCTGTTTATGAAGATGAGGCTCCACTGAAATAATAAACTTATTTGAAGAAGAAAAGATCAGACAGTTGTTTCTGCTTCAAAACTCTATAGAAAGGAAATGTTTTTCCAACTATTTAATTCATGGCAATTTATTTTTAACATTTGGTAAGTAGAAATTTAACAGAAGTTTCCATTTAATTGTTTGTCCTAAATGTCTCATGGACTGTTGCCTGAGAAACAACCTGCATGGAAAAGCATTCAAGAAGAACCTGGAAGTGCAAATACCTAAGATTTTACTCATGTGCTTCAAGCAGAAGGCATTGAGAAACACTATTTCAAAGTCCATTTGTAGACACCAGCAAAAATTTCAAAATCCTGTTCAAGAAATTGTCTGCAATAATAATAGTGATACTTTCTAAAGAGTCACAAACTAAAACATGGACATATGTGAGGTGTAAAGGGATTCAAATCAATCCTGTTAGACCTTTAGTCAAAGTACGTCTTTTCCCATTCCCACTTTATTTTTTAGCTATGAAAAATGTCAAACAAGCACTGTTTGCCACTAGTAGAAAGGGAATTTGAGGGTTTGAGTCCACATGCACAGATTTTTTTTGCTTAGGTGACTACCCCTGTGTCCATCAGTGGGATGAATCTATGGGTATAGATCTTGGCTGTCCTGCTTGTGCAAACACAGCTGTGATGTGCCACATGGACATGCACAGAAGTGCAAATTTAGCTAGCCTGGATTCCCCTACCTGTGCTCCCTTCTAGCTGCTTCAAGGTCTTCAGGGGCACCTAGCCAGTGGGAAACATCAGATTAAGGAGTTTACATGGAACTGAAGCCATCCAAATCCAGGCTGAAGTCTCATCATTACTACACCTGTAGAAGTGCAGATCAGGAAATTCATTCTAGCTATTCATTTTATTCAGCTATTTTCATCATTTCTGTGCACTTTTTCATTCCCCAAATTGCCAGTAATGTGTATCAGTCACAAAGGCAGCATGGTAAATCACAGCAATGTAGCACAGATCAAGCCTTCAAATTCCAGCTTGTTCATTAGAAATCTTGACAATATGTTATGCTGGTAAAGCCAGTAAGGTGGTGCTACTTGCAGCAACGTGGCTAATCAATGCACATACATCTTTTCCTGCAAGGTTGCTCAAAGTACTTATCAACAGTGACATAGGGAACTAGAAAACAAAACTGAAAAATAGTGGGCATCAGCTACAAACCAGTCAAACATAAGGACAGCAGGGTACAGAAAATTCTTGGCTCAAAGATTCTTTCTTCATGGGGGATTTTAGCTGCTCATAAATCTGTTGGGAAACAGATATACCCAAGCGTGCTGTGTCAAAGAGAGAATTTCGTCATTTCCAAAAACAGGCAAAACTTCCCTAGATCTAATTCTTGCTCTGAGGATGGATTTGCCTGAGGATATGAAAATAAAGGAATATGCTGGAGCCAAATTCCATAAGCTTTTAAAATTAGGTATGGCAAATGATGTATCCATTGTAGAATACAAAGACAAATGAGAAAATTTATATTCAGACATCTGACCTATGTTCTTGGTCATTTCAAAGCCCATATCAACATTGTCATTGACTCCAGGGGAGCCAGAATTTGATTCCTGATTAATGAAATGCGTTGAAGATGCAGATGAGGGATAATAAAATCTCCCTTTTTTCTACAGCTCTTAATCAAAGAATCAACCAAGGTGTCTTCACAAGAAAAGAACCGGACGTTTGGTACAACATAAAAATTCTACTGAAATTGGAAGGTAACTAGATTAGATTACTCTGTAACCAACACAGCACCCTCTATCAGTGTAGGATAAAAGTTGTAAAAGAAAAGAATAAAAAAGAAATATTTAGGGGCTGTGAGAACAAAAAAGATTTAAAGTGTTCCTAAAATTTCTAATGAGAAAGAAAGTTCTTTCACTAGAAAAGGAAGATTATGTTAATAACAATTCAGAGTTATAAAAAAGATGAACTATTATTTCAAAATACAGCCTTAACAATAATAAAAATGAAAAAGAATGGAAGACAGTAAAGATAAATGTTAACAATTAACAAAAAGGGCTTCATATTAATTGACTTTTACAAAAGATCAGATAAGAACATGTTTCACAGATTTGAACACAGCTGAGTCAGCCCTCCTTAATCTTATTGTCCCCTGATATTAAGAGAGTCTACAAACATGTTTTGTATCCTTGACAAATATTTGCTGAAAAGCTACTGGAAGAAAGGAGGAAGTTTGTCTACAAGAAAATTGCAGGAAGCCTAGCAATTACCTTCTACTTAGATTAATCACGGAAGTTTTTGTCCTGGAAGTCATGGCTCAGTTTAGTTATTCCGAGAAAGGTATATGTCTTTCTGAGGGCCAAGACTACCAAAAAAACCAAACCAAACCAATAACAATAACAAAATTAAACAGTAAATAAATAAATAAACAAATCTCTTATCCAAGCACAAACATTTAAGAGAATGACTGTAAAGAATCAAACTTGCCAGAGTATTTGATGTATGTTAGAATTGTTAGGTATCTTAGTGTGTTAAATTTAGGCTCAAATAGAGAATCAGAAGGATTCAGTCATAAAAAAGAGCAAAATCAAGAAGGAAAATAGTCAGTTAAATAGAGTTCAATAAAAATGTACAATTCTTCCACTGACACAACAATGATGCTGAAATCTCTCTGCTGTCTTTATATCTGTAAAAAAAATTGGTCTCAGCCTTTTTCAATAGCAACTACTGCTCTCCTTGTTTTCTAGCAGCCTCTCTTTTCTCATCGCTTTAGGCATTAACAGCCAGGAATCTGTTAATCTGCAGAGCAATGATTCCACTTGATCAACATTAACAATGTATCACCACTTCTTTACTGGTTGAATTTCTGACAAGGGAAATTTAATGACTCCTCACATGGCTTTGTTATCCACCTTTTGTCTCGGTTTAAAATGTAATGAAAAGTGCATAAAATGTTCTTTCGCTTTCACAAATGAGGAGGTTCCTCAGCTCAGCATGATCAGATGTCGCTGTCACATGAGTGATGTTGAACTGGAATGGCCGCAGCTCCCAGCCCTTAGGAAAGCTACCACCGGCTCCAAAGGGAAGATCCATGCCTTCTATACCCTGTTCCACCTTCTCCCCAAGGCCATAACAGGAATATAACTGTGTGACGTGAGAAGATACAAGTATTAATGTATTTATTAATATATATTATGGACACCTATTCTCTTGCTCTTGCAGTCCTCCAGCCCAGTCCCTTCCAGTGGCACCACTAATCTCACAATTGGGAGCACCTGCTATAATTTCACTGCAGACTGAGCAAAAAAGAAATACTCTTTCAACTTGAACTTTTGAAATACTGAGGTCTGCAAACACAGTAAACAATTCTGAAAAATTTTTAACTCTCTTCAAGATAAATTCATGTAATCCAAACTGTAATTACATGTAGCTTGTACCTATGTTAACTCGAACTTATCTTGCAAAATAGTTCTCACAGAAACACAAATGCTCAGCATGTTTGTTGATATGAAGATGCACAGAAAGAATTCTGATAAATAGCACTGGGACACAAGTAGGATTTTTCCAGAAATAATCTGCAGTATAACAAAATGAAAGCTACAGCATTGTTGTGATATTAACTATGAAAGACCTTTCCAATTTACTTACAGCATCTGGTATAAGGGATTTATTAGCAGCTCCTAACTTTATGGTAAATGATGCATAAATGATGGCAAAGGTGTACAAGACAACTGTATAAAGACTCTTGCAGTGTGAGTAAATTGGTTGAGTGCCAGCTTTTCTAAGGGTGAATGGTTCCACTGACTTGTTTAGGACATATCATGCAATGATGGATGTAAAATAAAACATTTTAGAATGGCAACAGTTCAAGGGAAGATTCCAAATTTATGAGGGACAACACTCTTATTCTAATAAACCAAACACATGGCCTGAGCCTCTCCCTGAAAGAGAATAATTTTCTGTTCCAAGGCAGGAGAGGTGGAACAAAGCATCTTGTATGCACAAGAATTCAATTTTACTGCAAAAAGCTGAAGCTCAGCTGAAGACCAGACAAAGACTTATTTTCTGGGTTTTTTTTCACAACTATACCTGTGCATATTTAAGGCAATCATGTCCACATGTAATAATGTCTTTTTGAAATGAGACCAGCATTCCGGTAAGCTTTCTGCAAAATTCACAGGTTTTTTTGCACCATAGTCCATTACCATTTCCACAGGGCTTTTATAATATACATAAGGAAAGTGTCAATTCAAATTCAAAGACAGAGAATACCTTTTTTGATGAAGCATCCTGTATATCATGTACTAGCTGGAGGTGTTCTCTGCTGCCTGACAGGGAACAATGACATGACAAGCAGGGAGAGAAGGAGCTTTTAACCAGTTTAATGTGCAGAGAGTTGGCACTCACTGAAAAGTCATTTGCCTGTTTGCTATTTTTTTTAAGTATGTCTCTTTCCTTTGACTTGTCATTACTCCTGTAATATACAATTTTGTTTTCTGTTTGTAATTTTCTGCTGCAGTGATTTCAAAGGCTCAAAATAATCTCTATCTTACTAGGAAAAAGATAAGGAAATATGTATCTTAATAGTTTGCTTATTTCAAAACCTAGATGAGGTCCCATTTGGTATACCTTTCATTGCTAGACTTTTCTTACTACTGCTGCAAAGGCCTTGCAAGAGAATTACAGTGCTTGTGCTCTATGCTTTTCATACTTCCTGGAAGTCATTTGGGCAAAAGGCGTTTTTCATAAAAGAAAATGGTCGAGATTTGTTCTAAATGGCATTCTGTTAAGCACTGTTCTGTGGGCAAAAAAAATAAAAGTCAGAAAGTCATTGCCCTTTTCTTCTGGGAGAGAAAATTAGTCTATTAAACGTGAGGCAACTCAGAATTCTACTTGAAGCTAAATAACATATTTTGAACTGTTATCAGGCACATTACATGGCATTAAAATAAAATTTAAGAATCGGTGAGTTTCTACCATGCAGTTTATTTTTCAAGTTACGCTTTCAAATATTGAAAGTTCACATTCAGTGCCTTGATCAAAAATGATAAATGAACTACTGAATTAGAAGAAGATGCTGCTATTATTTTAACCAGTAAACTAACTCAGGGTTAATCTGGGTGCTGTTTAGCCTATTGAAAGTGTTTTGAGTGAACATATGGTTTCTATTGTGAAATCAAGGCACAGTTTTAACTATGAATATAGATAATTACCCTTTGGACTTTAAACATTTATATGTGTCACATTATGTTGGAGCATTTTTCATGGTCAATAGGTTGAAAGGTTACAGAGTCGAAAATGTAAATTGAGTATGTTTGAGTAAAACTATCCAATGTAATGATAGTACAATTCACTACTGCTCTCTCTTGGAAAGAGGCAGTAATAACACTCAGTGAGCACAAGCAATGTAACAGGCTATTTATTTAAATACAGATTGTTATGGTAAAAGATTTTAATATGAGAATTACAGGAATTCTACCATAGTATATATTGCTAGAAAATCCCTGGTTACTGGAGCTTAATTTGATATATAAACACGGTATGTTTGGGGGCCTAATTACAATGCTAACAATAAAACTTTTAAATAAGCTCTGCGTGCACGTACGAACGTGTGTGTGAGTGCTCACGCCTCAGAGCCAGGGGCATTGCTTCAACCCACTCTTGATTTAGTCTTGAAAATATGTTTAGTTTTACTCCCTGAGTGTAGCTCTTGGCAACATCCCCTTCCAAGGAGCCAGACGTTATGTCTGCACTGAGGATGGTGGAAGGACCCAATGAGTAGGTCCAAGGAGCACTCAAATCCAGACTGTGCCGGGGCTGAACTGCAGCAGCCCCACCTCCACCATGCATCCCCTTCAGCCCAGGACACCAGTCCTCCAGGGATTGGTTCATAGTGAAGGAAAGTCAAAGTGCTTCTGGTCTGGGTCGAGGGAGGTTCAGTTTCACCCTGCCTTAACAGCTGGAGTCATTTTGGGTGAGGTGAGCAGCGTCTTGCATTGCCTCGTGGGTCACCAAGATGCTGAGCACTACAGCTGCACTTCTCAGCAAGCCAGCTCCTGACCATGAGCTTGCTTCTTCAGGACTAGCATGAACTTACCTGGACACCAGTGCACACTCCAGCAGGGATGTACCTTACTGTTAACTGCCTGTACTACCTCTCTGGAACTCCCAGCCACAGACAACCCGAGAAACGCATCACCTAAACCAGATCAATCAAAATCAGTTAATTTCTTATTAATAATTAAGATTTTTAGAGTATTTAATGTGCATCATCAAACACAAGGCATCATCAAACACATTTTGATGTGAATAGAGTAAGGCATTTTGATAGAGTAAGGCATTAGACCACAAAGAGTTGCTACAAGGATTTCCAAAGGAACACAAAGGAACATATTTTTAGTCATTTCTAGAAGTATCCATATTGAAAATATTCTTTGCTTACTCTTTACACCACTGAATTACACAAAAATCTGCTTCGCCTACTACTTTCCATGGCAACCTGTTTTTTAGTACTTTCCAACACTGTTTTCTAACGTCTGAAGAATTACTTCTCTCCTTTCTTCCTTACCATGGTAGGTGGTCACTCCCTGTCACTTTCAGTGTGGGAACCACAAAATGAGGTAATTGCTACTATGTAATAATTGTTCCTCAGTAATGGCAATTAGCAAAAATTAATTACTAGTAGTAGTTACCTTAGTAGTACCTACTACTAGCAGTCACCCTAGTAGTTACCTTTTGGGTTGTTATCTTGAAGCTAAATAAAATGTTCAGGGGTTTTTTTCATAGATTTTTAAATGTAGGGAATTTTTCTTCATTGGAAAAGGTGAGGTTTCAGGATTTTTTTATATATATATATATAGTTTAAAGTAATCTCAATCATCAGCTGTGTGGCACTATAATAGCTGTTGTTTTGGTGTCTAACAGACAGTCTAGCTCGACTTCAACTTGAATAAACCCAAGCTGCCGAGTGGCAAATGGATTATGCTATTTAAAAGATGAATTCCCATGAATCCATGTGTAGGTTATGAAATGTAGTTTCTGAAGTGTTTTGGATCAGTTCAGGTAGAAAGCATTTTTATTTTGGATGAATTGGGATTTAACATGGTATTCTCTTCCAGTTTTCCTGACAGCAAAATTGAATATCATTGGCCTAGTTGAACTGTGTCAGTGTCACAGAACTGCCATTTGCTGTTAAAAATGTTAAGGTGAAAAATTATTGAGCAGCTTTCCCATCTATTACCATTACTGCTCTTCACTGTTTGTGCTACAGTAACGTACAGAGGCACAAACTGAAAGAAAGGCTCTATTTTGTTAGACCTTGCGAAAATGTATAATAAGAGATCTTTCCTAAGAGAGCTGAGAGTATTTGTAGAGAAGGTAAGATTGAGGAGGGGGAACAGAAGAAATTGAAAGGTGGAGCAGACGTGGCAGTACAAGAAATGGAAACTTTTATTTTATTTTGCTTTATTTTTAAACTTCAATTTATTATTCCCTCAAAATTAGCCTTTTTGCTACTTTTAAAAATGTATTTTGTTTATTGTCTGTCTGTGTGTCACATTTTCTTTTACTATGCTGCTCCTTTTATTCTTTTACTTTTTCCCTTCTCAATTGCATCATCTGATAATCATTTTCCTAAAACATTCAGTTGTATCATCCCATTTGATCTATTCTCCTTAGGTTTTTTTAATCAGCTCTTGGACCAGTATATATGCCTCCTCTCTAAGGAACTCAGTCTTTGTTGTTCCACTCCTATATAAAGTTTTTCGTTTTGCCTGCTGTTTTTATCTTTATTATTTTTGTGCAGACGGGACTTTCAGATTCCTTGGTCAGAGATGTGCAAACTCTTGGGGGGAAAAAAAAAAAAAAAAAGCCCTGAAGATTTTATAACCCAGTGGTAGAGAAAACAAAATACCATACTTTTCTTTTAAAAGGGAAAAGAAAGAAAGGAGCTACCAGTACTCACCAGAAGTTGTGCCTTCCTACTAGCTGGCATTGGAGATGAGCCTGAAAAGAAATGACAATTGCATTTTGTCTCTGCACTTTGAATGGATTTCTGGTGAACACTGCAATTACATAGAAACAACTGCCGCATGCAAAGAGACTTTCAAATACACAAGAAACTTTTTGGTTGTGAATTTTCAAGATGCTGAAATGACTAGTGTATTTTAGATAACATCAGAATAGAAAGTCCCCCAGAAGTTGGCCCTGACCTGTCTGTCACTGTTTATGTATCTCTGTGACACCTTAAGCTGCAGCTGAAAAAATACTGAAAGTGGGGCCACTACAGGTTTTTAATCCCCCCTCTTCCTCCCACCGGAAAGATCTATTTTTTTGCCATGCAAATATTCATTCCTACTTCTCTCCTAATAAGCTTATCTTCCTGATAGTTTGACTAAGCTCATGTTGTATTCAAAACTCAAAGTTTCCTAATTAAAGTCCAATTCCAGTATTCCTCCTTAGATATTCAGTGCTTCTGCACACTGTGAAGAAAGATATTTTTAGAAAATATGGGCCACTTAATTCCCGTTAAGTTTTCTGTAACAGATGGTATAGTTATTTGATTTATGCATTCACCTTCACGTGGCCCTGCTGACTGCCAGGTTTTTTTTAAACTTCCAAAATTCTTTTTTGTTATGCACTGAAACTTCACCCTTTCCCCAGCATGAAATATTAGTTTTACTTAGAAAATCTAACTGCGTGCAATTTTCATGTTACTGAAATTGTGCACGGTCTGGTGATTAATTGTATTGTCTTGATCACAGCCTCAGCCTGATGTTCAGGGCTCATTACAGCAGGAGGAATTCAGCAGAAAACGACTCTTAACCAGGTGTGGCTTATTAAAGTGGCAGTGCCCAATTTAAAGACCATAAAGTATTTGTATCAAAATTGATGCTTTTAGCTACATTCCCCTCTCAGGATCCTAGAGTTGTAATACAAAAAGGACACTGTAGCTTGCTCGTGAAAATCACTCACATCCATCATGTGAAAAGGCAGCTCAGATCTGTTCCTCCCTTGGGTGGGAAGAGTTGCACTACACTTTTAGTACAGCATGCTTATACCAAACATCTTCAAAACTTTCCTTAGTTTGACACAGATTAGAGTTCTGAATGTACAGTTTGCATAAGGTAGTGAATTGTGCATTTCTCATCTCTCAGGAAAATGTTTTCCTTTCCTCTGAAGATGCCCTTACAGCATCAGGACAAAAACTGAAAGGAGGTAAACCTTGTAGGAAGCTATCAACCGCATTTATCTGGAATTCAACCCACACTTCATAATTTTATTCTGGTTTTTAGGCAGTCTAATCTAATGTGGGGAAAAACAGCGCAGGGAGGGGGAGTGGGAGAGGAAAGAAAAGAAAGCTTTTTATTACTGGGTGAGCCTACCTTCATCCCAAGTGTGAGTGCTGGTCCCTCACAGCTGACATGAGTAAACTGGTGGTAGGCTGCCAGGTGGCCAGCAAGGCTCATTAGCTACCAGAGAAGCCAGACACCTTGCTGTTTATTCAAATTTTGGGAAACTTTCAGGACAGAGAAGATTTAAGTGGGATTGTTGGCCCCTCTTATGAGCTTTGGATGAGCAATGTGAATTGGGTGTGCTTTTGCTGCTACTGTTATGAGGAACAATAGCCTGACACTTCTCTACCTCAGAAATGTGAGCTAAACTTTACACGTCCTCACAGATAAAAAAAGCCATGTCTGCGTAAATTTGAAATTTTAGTTTGTTGCCACTTCATTGTGCTCTGTTGGTGTCAGGTGAAAGTATCAAATGCAGCCATTGCAGTTTCATCATCAGTTGTAGTGTTTGAAGTAGCTGCTCCTCCCAGGGCAGTGCTGGTTTGTGCGTCCTTAAACCTAACAGGTGTTTTCCTACCGTCAAGAATGGGCATGTTGTAAGTGTTGCAAAAGAAAGACTTCTAGGACTTTGTTTATGACTATAAATTATTTCAACTGGTGACTTCATAAGCATGTTCTCATAGTATATGCCTCTGAAGTGCTTACAAGCAGAAAACAGTCTGGGACCTTCATAACCTTAGTGTAAATATTCTGTGTTTAAAGACAGTGACTAATAAATTACTTGTTTCCTTGTTACTAGGGAAAGCAAAGTGTGCTGGTTTGGAATGGGACAGAGTTAACTTTCTCCATAGTAACTAGTATGGGGCCGTGTTTGGGATTTGTGTTGGAAACAGTGTTGATAACACAGGGATGTTTCAGTAATTGCTGAGCAGGGCTTACACAGCATCAAGGTCTTTTGGGCTTACACAGCATCAAGGCCTTTTGTGCTCCTCACACCACCCCACCCATGAAGGGGCTGGGGGTGCACAAGGAGCTGGGAGAGGACACAGTCAGGACAGCTGACCCCAACTGACAACAAGGATATTCCCTAACATCATACTCAGTGTATAAATATGGGGGAAATAGGAGGAAGGGGGTGGCACATTCAGACTGGTGACATTTTTGTGTTTTCAAGTAACCATGCGTGATGAGGCCATACTTTCCCATGGAAGGTGCTGAATGAACACCTTTTTTTGTTTGTTTTGCTTGTGCAAGTGGCTTTTGCTTTCCCTATTAAACTGTCTTTGTATCATCCCACAATTTTTTTTCTTTTACCCTTCTTATTCTCCCCCCACCTCAGTGAGGGGCAGGGGGTGGTGAGCAAGGTCACTGTGGCGTTTAGTCACTAGGTGAGGTTAAACCATGACACAAGGAAAGAAGCAAAATGTCTTTGAAATGTGATTGAGGCTTAATCCTTAACAAATCCGGAACTCTACACAAGGTGATGCATTCCTTTTTCTGTATGCTGTGTGCTTTAGCACTAGCCCTAAATGAGCTCTAGACAAGCAAGGAGGACTACTGTGTTCCACAGCTGTGAGAAGTGTGATCTGATATGCATTCACTAGTCAGTGAAAGGGAGGAAGATGATCATGAGAATAGTTACATAATAGCTATTGGAAATGTAGGTTATCACCTCAATGCCTTCTTTTCTTTACTTTCAGAAGGATTGCATTGAAATTCTGCTTAATACTTAAAAATTATAGGTGGAGTTTTTTTGAAAGTGGTTCATTCCTCAGGTCGTATATGTGACAAATGCTTTGATCCATTAATTACACACGTCTGACCAAGAATTTTGACAACAGATACTGCTTCTCCTAAAAGGAGTAAGCTGTTGAGTGGAAAATCAGCCTTGCCAACAGTTGTTGTCATGGGATGCTCAAATAAGGAAGAGGGAGAAGGACAATGCCTGTTGAGAACAGTGAGATCTGACGTGGGCTGGTGAGAAAGGGAATTCCCAGGCAGCAGAGGCTGAAACAAGGGAAAGGTGCATGTCCTGGCAGACTTTAAATACAGGAGAGTACAATTGAAAGCTTACACAGCTTCAGTGGAAGCAGGGCCTAAGGAATTAGTGAGCCAGTCCAGAGCAGATCCCAGAGGAAAAGCAGCACTGTTTCAAAGAGTAAGAGCATTATCTCAGTGGGCAAGAAGGGAAATGCTGGCAAGATTGTATGGTGAGCTGCCCTAAGGTGCAGCAATGCACTGCACGCATGCATTACACTGCTGGGTTATCATATGGAGTTGGTAACAGTGCAGTAAGATTACCCATCCTTCTCTCAAGCCTATAATTCCAAAATTTTATACGGGGTGTTCCTTTTATTGCCTCTTAGTGAGTGCGGAAATCTAGACTGTGGCTGGTGCTGTGGTATATGTTTCTTTAAGAAGGTGCTCTATAGAGATATCATAGAATTAGCATGTGTATTGTGAGACATAGAGGTTGCCATGGTAAGTACACATTTTTTAATTGAATAGCAGTCTAATAGGCACATAAAACCTCCATAACTTGTTGGCACATAAATTACCTCTCCTGGGGCTGTAGGCAATTAAACATACTTCTTTGCTGAAATTCTTTCCAAGTCTTTTTCTCTGTTTTTGTTTAGACCGAAGCCTCTCATTTCTTTCCCTTTTTCTCTCAACAATGCGTCTTGTTTTTTTTTGTCCCTTTTAGATTACTCTATCTGTCTCTCTCTCCAGCCTTCTCTTGAATGCCATATGCTTCATGGAGCAGGGAAATGAAGACGATATCGAGATATAAAAGCTGGCTGGTTGGTTGGGGTTTTTTAACTATTCTTATTTTTAAAAGCATAATTCGGTATATTTCATATTTGTGGAATTGAGTGCTTTGTCGTGTGAGGCTTACACAATATTACTCATTTGGACAAATATCTAGAATCCATTAAATCCGAAAACGTGTGTTCCAATCAAATATATGCATTAATATGCTACAATTTAAGTAGATGTTTTAATAATCTTCTTTATGCAGCTCTTCTAAAGGCACATGCTCTCCTTAGAACACAAGTTTCTGACACTTTGTAACTTTAGAAAACTGGAAGTCTTGTTTGTTTCTTTTGTATTATTTGAACTATTCTGATTTGAACTTGCTGGCCCAGAGATCTTTTGATGTTATTCTCTTTCCTGACAATACTTTCCTGGTTGGGCATGGTTTATTTGGCTCTTCCAGTGATGTAATGAATACATCGTTTGCCTATGTGCATTGTTTCAAAAGTGGGTATTGTCTCTAATCTCTTCAGCAATACAATAAATCACAAGCTGAGGCATTGCCTTCTCACTCCAGTTTTTAAAGATTTTTTTTCTTTTTTCCAGTTACACAGTTGTTATAGAGAAGTAAATCAAGAGAAGGTTATTTGTACTTGCTCATACCTCAGTTATTTTTAGAACCCATATTGACAAATTTTCCAATAGCATTGTATTTCATAAAGAGCGCTGCCCTGAAATCACTCTGGCTTGAACAATAAGAAAATCCAGGACTCCAGGAGGCCCACGCAACAGGATATCCATAAGCAACAACGCCTACTTATCAACAAGGGGTGAGCTTAACAGACTTGTTCCTGGCTGTGACAAACAGTGAGCAGAATTCCTAGTGAGCCAGAGAGCAGCGAATAAATGCACAAGATAACTCCGAAGAAAGATTAGCTGCGGCTGACTTGGCCTATTCCTTTACACAAATCAAAAACAATTTAAAACAATAATGACTGATAGTTTTCCACAAACATCCTGACTTTTATCCTATTGCCGTACAGAGTTCATCCACCTTTGTTTTTTTGCTTTGATTTCAGTGTTCATTTTTTATGATGTTCATTTTTTATGATGAAAGTGATCTTGTCTTGAAGGAATAGATGAGTACTCTTTGTTTTTTGGTTGGGTTTTTGTCTGCCTTTCCCCTGAGTAGTTCAAAGGTACCTCTAACGGCTTGGAACAAAAGGAAATTACTATACAGATCAAGGGATTACAAAGCAATGTTTTTACAGATTTAAAATAAAATATAAACAGATGTTGAGAGATGAATGGCACAGAGACAGTTGTTGCCAATTCATTAATAATAACAACACAAATCCACTCTGTTTATTATGTTTTTAACCCGTATTTGTCAATAGGGAAAACAGTCATAGTTGGAACTTGTAAAAATAATGAATGTGTACCAGACAAGCTCAGTGTGGAGACTTGAGAATACCAGCCTGACTAGTATTTGCCATCTGTGTATGTGTAATCAATATTTTCTAACACTGTAATGAGAAATAGCTCATTTATATCCTGGCCCCTTCGGCCCAAACAATTAGTCACTGTTTGTAGCCATGTAGGTTTGCCTGCATCAGGAAGGGAGCAGAGGATCTCTCAGTCACATGTATGAGTGCAGCCTGTCTCTAGCTGGAAGGAATTTCCACAAAGTCTGTTTCCTCAAATGTGACAGAAACAAAGACATCACTAGCGCTCCCAGGGCCTGGGAAGCTTTGAGGCATAGCTCAGATGCTCTGCTCTCTCTGGACTATTCACTCAACTTTTCTCCTTGCTACTTTCTCTTGCAGTAGTTTACAGGGTGCCAAAGTGTCCCCCCTGCCACCATTTCAGCATGGAGCTCCCTGACTGCTTCAGTGGCCCAAACAGCCCAGGGCTCTGTGTTCCCTTTGGCTTCAGGAAGGCGGTGAAGTGCTCCCCCTGCACTCAGAAGGATGTTTTAACAGTCTCGTGGGTGTCACCAAAGCTGTGCTGTTCAATGTGAATTTGGGTGGCTTCTATTAAAACTTTACCATAGCAGAATTTTTTTTGACGTAGTCTTTCCACCACGCAACAAACACTGCTTTTTTTTTTTTTTTTTGAAAGCATGGCAATGTGGTCCAGCTTGAGTTCTCTGAGGCTTTAAAAGCAAAGAGAAGGGACCCGAGTCACACAGGAACTGCTTCCTCATCTCTTCCTAAGGGCATTGTCATTACGTAATAACTTGTAGCTAAACAAGTTCCTGTAGGACTCTGAATATAGAACACAGATTTTATAATGGAATGATAAATTACATCAGGCCCTAATCTCACAGCTCTGTAACAGCTCTCTCACATGGAAAATACTTAATTTCAGTGTATGTTTATAGCATTTTTCAGGCTATAAACTGCAGGAATTAGGTTCTCAAATAGATGAGAATTTGATTTTTTTGGCCATGAAGGTCTTGCTATCTGTATCTGTAAGGTGTGTAACAAAAAGATAAACTACCATCTCAGAATGATAAGTACAGTAGATAACAGTCCACACTGCAGAGTTTTTTGCTCTTTGAAAAATAGCTTTCTATAATTGAATAGACTTATATGAAGCTTTCTGTAAAATTTCTAAATTGTCCTTCTCTGTATACTAGAGATTTATAACTTTCTGTTTTGGACAATCAGTTCTGAAGATTTTTCAGATTTTATTGGCTAAAGTTGAAATCATACAGGTCTTAAGGTTTTAGTAAGCAAAGGTTTGGGCTGATGTTAATTGTTTCCTGCTCTTTTCCTCGAATGCAATTAAATCAATTTTCTAAATAATCTCCCAAGTGTCAGTGTTCTTGTTTCTTGAAGCGACATTTACCAGATAAAAGTTATTTAAGGGATCCAACAATATGTGAAAGGTAGATAGGATGCATTGGGGTTTTTGCTTGTTTTGAATGTCTTGTTAATATTAAGACCATCTTCCTGAGGAAGGCTTACTGAGTTCTACATACTTGTCACTGGCTATCAGATCCCTTCATTGTTGGCAGCAACCAGAACAAAGGTGGTACGTGCTATTCATGCAGGGTTACTTGGTGGACAGCAGCAATGCAAATTGCATATATTCAGGTTGAGCTAATTTGTTCAGAACTGCTGATAGGGTATGCATATGATGTACACTTGTGAGCGAAAGGCACAAAGTGCAGATTATCATCAAGGAAACTGATGTCCATGCTGAACTTCCCAAAGGGATGTTAAAAGGAACCATTAACTGCTTAAATGTGAACAAACTCTTGCAGCACTAAGGAATTTAGATATATATATATATCCACCAAAGGATGCAATGTCTAGACACCAAAGGACAATGGTCACCTCTGTGTAGAATGAGATAATACAGATGGGAAGTTTAGAAAGAGGTAGCTTGTTCTTGGCAATGCAAGATGGACGATGCATTTATTTTATTTATTTACAAAGTATTCCAGGTTTTATACTGGTACTACTCATACTCTTAACAGTTCCTTTTCTCTAAGCAAGAGAAGACAGTAAATAGAGCTTGAGCACTCCATCAAAATTCCGTTCCTATCACCACTCAGCACTTCACTTAAATAAGCCATGTTAATGTGCCATGGGAGACTTAAAAAGCAGTTTTCTCCTCATGCCCCCAGGTGTTTCTTCTGCTATAAAATAATTTAGCCATGTTTTATCAGCAACATTAATAGTAAATGCTTACTCAGTAATCCTTCCTGGGAGCATATATTTAGTATATCTACTCGCATGCAATTATGACTCTGATGGAAAGGGATCTTATCCCTGATAAGATATCTGAGAAAATCAATGTTGTTGTTTCTCTTACAGTGGCCTAAAACCCTCTGTATCTACTAAAATGGATAAATTTACAGTAAATGTGTTCTTGGACATGTGTGCTTTGTTCCATTTACAATACCAGTATATAAAAGTGCCTTGGTTTTGCAATATTTGGTTAAGATCTATTAAATGGAGCTGATTGACTGAAAATACAGAACATACTGAGGAACCTACATCCCCTGTAAATGATTTATCTTGGATACCAATATAGTCCCTTCAAACTTGTCCTCTTTTGGAAGCCTACGCTGCTCAGAGTTTAATGAATGCTTCATAAACTAAAGTTGTGTGACTGTTTCTTCTGCTGTGCCGGTAGTGAAATTTGTAACCAATTTTCTTACCTGGCAAATACCTGAAGAACATATCTGAATAGCATGGATACACCTAGTTTTCCATGGTAATGTAAGGAAAAGGATTTGCAAAGATTTGGTTTCATTTGGCTACTCTTATGTTTTTCTGCTTCATCTAGTGAACTTTTGCTTCAGATACTGAAGCATAAGCATTAAAACAACAACAAAAATAACTAATATATATATCTACTCTCAATTATCTGGGTACTCATGTTCAGTACTTAAATGCTGGTTTGTATGCTGGATTTCTCTAGGCAGTTTTTGGAAGTTTCTCTCTTTAGAATAATTAATTGTGAAATGTCTCTGTTGCATAACTACACCAAAGGACATGTTTGTGCCATCTCTGGCACTTGGCACTGATTCGTTCTGAAGTGTGTGAATAAAAGTTGTGCCCAGGAGTGCAGGAATTCTTAACACTGGGTATAAGATGGTGTTAGTATGAACAAGTCTGGGGGGATTTTTCTTTAGTTAGTGTACCCCACACGTGATTTCTATGTACCCTGATCTCTCCTGAACCCAGACCTGCTGCTGTGCCAAAAGAGGCAGTTCGTACTTCTCCATCATGGAAAAGTGATAGTGATCCTCCTACCCAAAGAACCTCTTGTACCAAGTTTGGGGTGTGAATGACTCTCGGGCAGCAGAACAATCCTGTTGGGCCCTGTGCACAGAGGTCATGCCAGGTTGGCATTTGGGCAGCTATTTACCAGTTGCCCAAACAGCTACCAACCTCTTTTTTTCCTCATAGCTTGTATTTCCGGGTACTTTAAGCCCCTTTAAACTCATCTCACCCCTACTATTTGTCAAATTATCTAGGGACAATTGTGGGGGTGGATTGGGTTTCACTTTTCTGACCATCTAGATGCTTTGGGTTTTTAAGAAGTCTGAAAATATCTTGTTCAACACCATCACAAGCAGAGTCTTTATGTAATATGACTTCTAGTCTGTCAGTTTGTCATAAAGTGACAAATATGACAAATACTTGCTCTAACTATTTTTAATATAATTAATTTAAGCACAGTAAGATAATGCAGTTTCATAACAGATTATGTTTATTGATAGAAAGTGAAAATTTGTAGCATTTGATGCAAAATGACAAGTCTTGTCACATAGCCACTGATTAATATTTTTAACAAGGTTTATTTTTTCTGAAATATTCACTGCTCAAATAGAACACACAATCTTCTGACAGTTGGTCTATTTTAAAGCAACTTTTATTCCAAACATATAGCTTTTTGATGTATTTTACAGAGTTGGGTCCTGCTCTCCAATGAGCTCTTTGCCATCATTTTTCAGAGCTCAGTTCACTGAATTATGGCAGTTCACTATAGTGGCCATATTGCTTCTTATGGGCTTAGGGTTTGTGTTGTCCCTGTCCTTTCTCTGCATATATGGACAGAACCTAATACAAGTAAAGTATTAAGTGAAGGCCTCAGGGGAATTTAAAATGCAATATATATGCCAAGAGCAGATGTAAGGTTGCCCAGAGGCAGGTGTGGGTGGCAGCCACACATGTAGAGGAGATCCCAGGTGTCCACTCCAGTAAAAGAAAGGAACCCACCATCTACTCTCCCCTGAAGGATTACACTGTATCTCTGATACATTATAAGAGAAAGTAATTAACTCCGAGTGCCTCTGAGGGTAACTTTATTGAGGTTGCTTAACCAGTTTGACTGTTCTGACTGTGTATTATCCAAGTGAATTTAAGACCTGCGATGCAACACCAAGCACACGGAATGTTCACGCAGTCTGAGAAGTGTGAGGCTGGGTACAAACTGCGACACGTCAGACAACTTAAATTGCACAAATTAGTCAACAGCTGCTCTAAGGAGTCTTGTTTGTACACCTGGCTCTGTGAATTTCCACTTCTCCAAAACTTCCAGGATTAAGACGGATCCTCATTCTGCAATGACACCTTTAATGGCATAGTTATAGGCAATGTCTCTGACTACGGTTTTTGTGCATTTGGTGCATGACCCTCTCAGGCTCCAATCCCTCTTAAGCACAAGATAATCCTTTTCCTTGTGACAGGTTTCTCATTTTGGTTGCTTTCAGCATAACAACCCAGAATTTCTTCCTTGACATCTTCTGAATCAATAACTTTAAAATAATGTTGCTGTTCCCATCTGAACGCAGGTCTGAAACCGTGATCCAATGAAAGATGAATATCGAGGACAAAAAAGGGGTAAAGAGAGGCCTAATTTTAATCAGATTAACTCACTGATATTGTAACCTAGACTTCTCCTGCTATAATTTAAAAATGTAGCCAAATGTATTGCGTGGCCTTTACTGTACAAGACATATTTAAAAAGGTAAAGAAGAAGGAAAAACATTTTCTCTGAAGATTTATAGAAGCCTATTTCTTAATATCCTTCTCAGCCTTCTCTTTTTGGGATCACTTCTTCATTCTGGGATACTTTACGGGTTCACTTAAAAATAAGTTTAAAAAAAAATAATCCAGAAATATTGTCTAAACTCCTAGCCATCTTTTACCATCATGCACGCAAGATGCTGTGCACTTTAAAATGGCAAACTGATGTCATCACACTTAGAAGCGGTTTCAGAGGTGACATTCTCATGGCAAAGGTCATCTGCTGTTTTGCAAAACAGGTTAGTACTCAGGGAATTTTTTGTGAGATTGTAAAACAGAGCACATCAGCAAAGCTCTCTAAAACACATCAAGGAATATTAGCTTTTCAGTAAAGCAAGAAGGATAACAGGTTTCCATGCTCTGGCACAGCTGATGAGAGCCAGTGTCCATCAGCAGTGATGCTCTGCATAAATATTTACCCTACACAACAGAAAGTTTTCCCTAGGGAATATTCCCCCAAAAAAGGACCATATTTCACAATTTGTATGATTTCATACTCCATTCAAGACAAAACATGTTGTTGCAGTGAGTTATCATTTCAGTACGTAAATTTTTGTCATGGGCTAGGGATTACTTTTAGCAGAGTCTGGACAGTAATAGACTAAATGTGGGTCAAATGCACTTAGCTATGACAATGCACCACTTGTGTTTGTGTGTGTATATACATTTCATATATATATGCTGTTTTCTGTTGCCTACAAAAGAACCCTACTGACTGGTTGTTGCCCCCTAGCAGTCAACTCCTCCCAGTTAGGCAGAAGACAAAGTGGGATGAGGAATGACAGACAGGAGCAGGTTCTTTCGGGTAGTGTTACTAAGCACATCTCAACCTGAAAGAGAAAATTCTGTAATACTCTTTACTTAATCTTTTTTCTTACTCAAAAAGTGGATGTAAACCTACTTTTTATTTTACAGTTTTACATGGCTATATTTTTCTCCATAATGGTAATTTTAATTTTTCCAGTAGTCTTTTTCCATTTTGTAATTCGTGCAAATTCAACTGTCATACAAAAGCCATCACAGGTTAATGCATGCCTCATGTCAGCATTGACCATGACTCTGCGGTATTTGGAAAGTAGTGCTAAGTACAGCCATATCAATGAATGTTTAGGAGGAAAGAATGTTTTAATAAAACAAAACTAGATTTATTTTTTAAAGGTTTTAGGACAGGAAAGAATAATCTTTACTTTCCCACCCCAAAAATGCTTTGGTTTATTAAGCATTTTGTTACATGCTCGTGGGTTTTACCCTTCAAGTTTTATTTTAGGAACTATTTAAGCAATAAAAATAAGATTTTGAAAGGAATATGTCCAGTAAACATACTTGTAAACAGTGTCTTCTTGAAAAATTGTCCAGTGTGTGAATTTAGGGTTTTTTGGATGGGGAGGAGGGAAGAAACTAGAAAGGAATAGATTCTCCTCTGAAATATGAGTGTCTTTCAACTAAAGTACTAGAATCATAGAATAGGTTGGAAAGGACCCTAAAGATCACCTAATTCCAACCCCCTGCCATGGGCAGGAGCACCTTTCACTAGACCAGGTTCCTCCAAGCCCCATCCAACCTGGCCTTGAACACTTCCAAGGATGGAACATCTACAACTTCTCTGGGCAACCCATTTCAGTGCCTCACCACCCTCACAGTGAAGAATTGCTTTCTAATATCTAATCTAAGACAACTCTCAATTTGAAGCCATTACCCCTTATCTTGCCACTCCGGCTTTCTTATGGGCCCAGTTTAGGTACTGAAAGGTTGCTATAAGGTCTCCCCAGAGCCTTCTCAAGACTGAACAATCTTAATTATCTCAGCCTTTCCTCGGAGGAATCCCTCTAATCATCTTCATGGCCTCCTCTGGACTTACTCCAAGAGCTCCATGTCTTTCCTGCTCTGGGGACCCCAGAGCGGGACGTAGCACTCCTGGTGTGGTCTCACGAGAAGGGAGCAGAGGGAGTGGAGTTTGGTTACACTGACTGAGCTATTTGCCCTCATGCTGTACCTGGAAGGTTTTGCTGTGATCTTTTTATGGCTCTCATCTCATGTATCTATAGATGAGAGAGACTGAGACAGACAGCGTGGTAAAAGTCTGTGTTATGTGGCCGTGTCTTTATTGAGACATCTGGGAGAAAGCTGTCCAGAGATGAGAGATGGCGTTAGCTGCAGCAATGAATGTGTTGAAAATGTGTTGAATCATGGTGTCTAACCCTCATTTCTTCAATATCCATGTCCTGCACTGCCCTATCTGACAGCTCTCTGCTCCTGTTACAGGGATAGGATGTAAAGCCAAAGTGCCAGAACAAAAAAAAAACCTCTGCAAGTGACTAGAACCCAGCCAAAAATTCAGCTAGTGAGGCTGTCATTCAATGTGGAAGAAATGCCCAAATTATTTGTACAGTCCAATGAATGACAGATAAAGTATGACTCCTTCTGGGGCGTTCCATATCTTTTTAACACACAGGCTGCAAAAAGCTGGTTCTGTTGGCAGTGCCTGGGGGAGCAGGGCTGCACCCCTCACTGCTGCCCCCCTCACTGCTGCACCGCCTGTCCCTGAGGCTGCTCAGGGCTGGGATGGGCCTGGGTGCTGGGGAGGGGAGCAGCCAACAGCCAAGATGCAGGAATGTTTCAGATATATCTTTACTCCAGTAGTGACTCTGTGTAAGATGTACCTGCAGGCAGAAGGGTGGCATGCAGCCAGGTATGTCAGTATTAATCCCGTTAGGAATTTCTCTGTATCAAAATTCCTCAGGTGTGGCAGGTTTACAGGTACTCTGCATCACCAAAGAGATCAGTATCTGTCCTAAAATGCACCTTGCTGTTAGAAAAGCCAAATAAGTTACTGCAAAGTGATGTTGCATTAATTAAAAGAACATAATTGCCTGTTCCTAAAATGTGTCTTTCGGTTTTAGGTTATTTCAGATTAACTGGTTTAGCTCAGTACTCTTCAGACCATTAGAGGAAAGAAGCAAATTGCAGCAATAGAGTGTAACCAAATATAATTCTCCAAATTACTCTTATTACATGCAGTTGGGCCACAGGTTAGTGGAGAGAGAGAAATGAGTTTACAATTGGCAAAGTTTATAGAAATGTGGAACCCCTTATGTGCACAAAAAAAAAAAAAAAAAAGAGTGAAGCATATGGTTTTAATTACAAGTCTTCCAGATAGTAAATTATAGTAAGATGTGACATTCAGGGGGAAAATCTGACTGCTACTACAGCTGAAATGCAGGCCATGCCATTGTACCACATCTTGTTACAGGAGATATAACTTGATCTATCCATATCCTAGAATCCTGTATCTGATTTTATTTGGTCATGTTTTCTCATAAATGAAAGGGGTCAAGATTAGTGATGGTTGAACCTCCAATAGTTTAGAAGTTTGGATCAGCACAGCTTAATCCTAAAATTTCTACTGCTTACTTGAACCCTTTGATGTATTTTTCCTTCTTTCCATTTCCATGCAGTGCCCTCCACAAACCTGAGGCTTTGCCCTTTCTTTCTACTCATCCAGCCTAATCCTCCCATCCATCAGTTTTATTGTTTCCAGGTTCTTACAGAAAGCATTATATGCCCACCTACATTCCCAAATCAAGGTGTGAGCCCCATTTGCTTCTCCCACCTGTACTGCTTTTCTTTCTTTCTTTTGGTCTGTTGTATGGTGGTTTCAAGCACTCTGGTCTGGACTTCCCAGCTGTCTCCCTGGCAATTCCTCAGCAAAGAAAGGGCTACAGTTGATCAAGAGTATGGTGCATGGAAAGGAACTATGACTAGAAGACATTCTTTTGGGTGGAAAACATTGGCCAAGTGGATGGAGATGGAAAACTGAAGAGGAAACTCAGAGCAGAGGCAAAAAGTAATGGATATGTAGGGGGATGAGGAGGAAAACTGTCTTGAGGCACAGACAGTGAAATGGTGGCTAAGAAAAGGGGATTTTATTGTATGAACTAGAAAGTGATTAATTATCCTGTGTATCATGCAGGTCATGTTGAACAAATACCTTTTGAGTTTGATTTGAAAATTCTTCAGTTTAAAGTAATATAAATACTAGCAGCTCTGGTAAAAAACAAGTGACTTGCATAGCAGAATCTGCAGGAAAATTTGTATTTTGTCAAAGCATAGAGGATAGATCTGAGGTTCTCAAACTACAAGATTCCTAATTTACACTGTGACCACAATTCTCTACACAAAGTGCAGTTTATCAGTTAATTGGTATAAAGTTTACCCTAGCCAGTGCCCAGGACAAAGGCAAGCTGTCTGTAATACTGACAGAACTGCACTAAGCCCTCTGTACCGCAATGTGGTACAACCACACTTACATTTTGGGAAGGGCTCATTTGAGCTTGGGAGTTTTGCTTGCTTGTTTGCCTTTAATTCTGCTGTTATACCACAGAAGCTGAGACTTTGACCAATGTGGTATGACAAGTATTTTTTACCACATTTCATTGCCCTGCAATGATAGTTCAAATAAAATCCAGATTTTGCATGCTCAGCTCATCTAGGCTGAACATTTCCATCTGTGACATCCTTCACCACAGTCAGTGTGGTGCATCAGGAGACGCTGTCTATATGAAGAGTCAGACTTTGGCAAGGGAGTCTTAAATTTTCAGTTAAGGTGTCTGTCATACCCCAAAAGCACTACCTAAGACCACAACCATACCACAGCAACCCACTGCTCAAAGCCTAACCCAAACTCGAGAAAACTTTGTTCAGTCCCAACATTTGAGATGGGCATCCAAGTTCTTTTGTTTTTATTTTTATTTCTCATCACAAACAAAGAATGATTGCTACATGACAGGTAGTCTCAATAGCAGAAACACAATAAGAAATATTAAAGAAAAGTTTTGATTGTCTGTCAGCATGTCCCCTTAGGAAAAACTGACACATAAGAGCTGACACTGGTCCTGGCTCCACACACTTATGCCATTTGATTTGATGTGAAGGATGTGAAGCACAGTGAGTTGCAGCTGGCAGATGTTATTGCAATATTGAAGTATTTCACAGAGTAAAGGCACATACAGGCAGCATGGCATATTCCTAAGAGTTTCTGTGTACTTTCAGTTCAGCCATATGGTTCTGAATACAGATACTGAAGTGCTCTTTGCATTTGATTGACAAGATCTGTGCAATGATACAGTATGTTATTTTCCTTAACACTGCTCAGGTAAGCTGACAGTGGAAGTATAATAAGTATAAATTAGTTATAGACCATATAGGCCATATCAAAACCTGCAGAAATATGTGGAGCAAGACTAAAAGCCTGAAATTTCATGAGAGAATGTTTGTGGAAGTTTTTGGGGCAGGCTGTGGAGGTATTCTGCATGCAGCCAGTTGCTCAGCATTTCAGTTTTGGAAAAAAACAGAAAGTATGGAGCCAAACAATGAAGTTTAACAACCCCTGAGTTGATTTAACCCATGGTTCTTAGCATATCTTACTTGAACTTAAATCACTTCTGTCACTCAGAGCCAGCAGTGTCATGTACCAGCAAAGAGGCCTAGCTACAGAGAAAGTTTTATCTCCAGATAAGTCAAGCATTGTGGCTTTCAAAGGTCAGTCTTTTAATGGAGATTATTCTGTTCTGCTGTTTAAAAATAGAAATGAAATAGGGTTACAATTAACATCCAGCATTTAATCAGATGCAGTTCTCTCAGCATTCTTGCAGTGTTTGTTTTGGTAAGCTATGTGCCAAATCTGAAAGCCAGAAAACCTGTGGGAGAAAAGAGAAGAAAAAAGAATATAGAGAATCTGTCTTACAGAAAGGTCAATAATACTTTTTATTTTAAGAGGCCATGGGAGCTGGGCACTATCAGTGCTTGTGAGTAAGTATATGAGGAGTATCTACCTATTTGCAACATTCTGAAGTCTCACAGTTTTGAATTTTTCCCAAACTTGGAGAAGCAGAACAGCTCGATTATATTTTTCTACCTTGGGCAGGATGAAAAAATATCCAGGCACCAGAGTGCTTCACAGTGTGTGCACCCACACACGCACACACTGCCCCCTGATCTGGTATAAAGTGAATGGTTGGAAACACTGCAGAAGGGGTGAGAGCTACTGAGGAAACTCTCTGTTGGCTTCCAGCAGATTGCAGGAGCACCAGGAGGCTTCGAGGCAGGGGGCAATGGTCCTTCCACAGGAGCTGCTGATACAAGAAAAAGTTTTCTTTCACCCTCAGAAAGAAGGAATGTTGAAAATTTAATGTTTAGGCTCCTTACAAAACTTCAAGAAATAAAAATTTGAAACACTTGCTATCCACTCTTGTTACATTAAAACAAGTGGAAATACTAGCTCAGCAAGTTGTCTCAATCATGATCCATCTGGAATTTACAAGAAATCGATGTACAGCTGTGAATAGTTTCAAATGTATCAAATTATCATTTTCTGGTGGAAAAACTGTTTCACTGGAAAAACTTCTGCAAGCTTCAGAACAGAAATCCCTGGACAATTATACAGTCCAATAGCTCGGCAAGAGTATCTCTCCTGCCATTTTATATTCTTTTGATGAAAGCTTCTACCTCCTATGGTTTTTGCAATGCACTCTTCTACTTTTTCAGTGTATCTAGTCGATAGAAGTGTTCTTTCCAAGCACAAGAGAATGCTCCAAAATAAGAAAGCTATGGGTATCTGTTTCAGTTGTGCATGAAGTTGCTTTGGGCTAATGCCTTTCTTTGCGTTATCCCATGGGAAGGCAAGTTTTAAGGCCAAATGTTTATGTATTGCATGGGAAGGCGCTTGTAGGGAGAGCACAGATTCACTCCGTGCCTCACTGCACAGAACAGACTCCCCTCACACAGCTGAGTGACCACAAATAACCAGTGCCATTGAGATTCAATATATATTATCATATTTTTGAGTAGTTGGCTATTAGACTGTAAAAGGGGGGAAAAGAATGAATCAAGGGAAACAGACTGTCTTAGAATGTGGGGGGGGAGGGGGAGAAAAACCCACTAAATAGGATAGGTAAATAGATGATTATGAACTACTACCTAACATTTGGAGTTTTTATACAAATGTTTATTAAGGATGTTTAGACTTTACAGTGAATTAATAGCTTAATCACAATGTTAATGTGATTGTAGACATTTGTCCATTGATTTGCCAAGTACCTGCTTGCTACCTTTCTCATGAACATGATTCTTTGACTCTTTACTAAGAAACAAAATTAGTTAATTATTTTATTCATTAATTGTTCAATTGATTTTTCGGTATGTCTGTAGAGGAATGGTAGGTTTTTAAATGCAGCAGTTTTGTTGAATTTTCTCCTCCAAATAATATTTAAATATGCAATAATTTATGTGGTTCTTTCAGCAAAATGGCTATTCCACTGTATATGAAAATTTATTTTAGAAATGGCTCTTTCTTCTGAAAAAAAAAAAAAACCGAGCAGAAGTGGAGAAAAATTCAACTATCAGAAGCTCCTTCCTTGGTGTGACACAGAAAAACACCATCAAAGAGGGTACATTTATCCTGTGGATGTCATAAGCTCTAGCTTTAGGTCTGCATAATTCTGGAGACGAGCTTTAATTTCATTCTTTACTTCTGATTTCTTTCTTTGTTACTGTCCAGTTTCTATAGATAAGTGATGCTGTTGGGTTGCCCAAGGAGGCACAGCGTCCTTCCTGCAGACCATGATAGGGCTGCTGCAGTTACTTTCCACCGGCTCCTCTGATCAAGGAGCAAGTCCCAACCCGCTGGTGCAAGCGCACGTCCACAGAGGGAAAGAAGCAGGAGGGGTCCTTTGTGTGGGTTCCAGAGGTTTGTTACTCTAGAGGGTCCAGGCACAAAGAACAATCTGAGGGAAAGGTCCAGGGCTCTTATAGTACAGGAATAAGGGGTGGAGAAAAGGAAAACAACCAATAGGATATAATAGCTGGGGAGGGTTCAGCAACACAGCAACCAATGGGAATAATAAGGAGGAGGGAATTGGAATAGGGAGCCAATGAGGCATCAAACAGGGGAGAACTTTCTAGACATCATGCATAGTGAGACAGAGTACATATTTATGGCCATTTACATGAAACTGGGTGGGAAGCCAACAGGCTGCCGAGAAGAACATGGGGATCTGAGGGATTTCACCCTAAGCCTGGGGAGGTATTAAACCTTGGTACCATTCCACCAGGGATCAGGTGTTGTTCTTAGGTCTTGTGGGCCATCCACCCCAGTGGTTGCCATGACCATCACAACAGATAAGTAAAGTCAGGGAGAAAGGGCCTCTGCAGCCCCTCTGTGATGTGGAAGACCTTGCTCAAAGCAATTATGTGCAGATTCATGCAGAGCAGAGCTTCCTCCCGGCAAGGAAGGTGGCTCACTTGCAAGGTCAGGCTGCTTTAGCAGAGGACAAGGGTCAGGCTCAAAAAAGCTGATCTGGAAAGCCAGGATGTCTCAGGACACTTATTCACACCTGACAGCACAGGCAGCCTGGGTACCACTTCATTGTCTCAAAGAACTGGGAGCAACTGGAAAGCTCTGAGACCAGTGGGCAGTGTGTCATATAAGCCCCACCAACCTCTGAGGAGGCTGAAAAGATAAAACTTTAATCCCTACCAGTAAGTACAGACCTGCCAAAGAAGAGATCAGTCTGGCTTTGGGTTATGGGGTGTACTGCAGGGAAGCAGAGACAACATGGATTTCTCAGGGGCTCCCTCCTTGCTGCAATGTAGGATGGAAGGAGCTATTCAGTGCATATCACTTGACAGTTTGTCATGATCATTTTTCATGTAATAGTGCTATTTATCAAGAGGAAAGATGGCAAGTGCTTTGGGACTGGGGATGAATTCAAGGGGGTGATGTGTTTAAGATGCCAAGTCCTGTGAAGGTATGGATCAGCAGTTAGACCAGAACCAAAAGCCTCAAGGCTGTTACTGCAAGCAGCAGAAAACACAGAAAAGTCAGCCTGAAGGACAAATACCAGTCCCAAATCAAGCTCCAGGGCAAAGTCTTTCAAATGGTAGCAACTGCAGGGAAATACCTCCTGGAGGTCAGGCACTGTATGTGAGAACTCTCCGATGTCCCCAGGGGTAAGATGCCTGGATGTGGTGGAAGAGGCAACTATATTTTCTCAAATTAATTGCTTTTTTAAAGATGTGTGAGCTTCTAATTGTCTGCTGAGAAGGCATGAAAAGGATTCAATAGGCATGAGAAATTTAAAATGTCTTCATTTTTCACAAAAGCATGTACATTTGGTTCCCCAACACACAGATGAATAAAGCACTTGTTATGTGCACATATTATGATTTGCTATTTGGTCTGATAACCTTCACATTGAATACTTTTATACCAGTCTTGATGTGCTGCTAGACATCATAAAATTATAAGGACCATATGAGCTTATTACACTTGAAGTAAAAAATGTAGTAAACAATGCAATATGTAGTATCTCACATTTTCAGCAGAGAATTATAACAAACCCTAATTTTTATGTTTGGATTCATGGCAGCTGTGCATATATGCACTGTTGGCTCCGTAAATACTAACCTGGCTTGTCCTTCAGAGAGAGGGAGACTATAAAACAGACACTACAGTATCACTGACAGTCACGCAAGACACGCTGTAGAATGAGTTAAAGGGCACTTGACCATCACAGCTGATTCCACATATTCACTTTCCATCCCTCTATCTTTCCTGGATGCCACCTAATTGGTTTATTTTTTCCTTACATTTACAAAGCTTGTCTTGAGCTAGAAAATGCCATTTCTTTCTTAGCATTTCTGTCCTTCTTTCCGCAAATATTTTGTCTGGCCGCCTTGAGTTTGCTTCTCTCTTGAGCAATCAGAAACTCTGCCATCAGCTCTGGAAACAGTAGCAGACACTTTCCTAACCCACCAATGGACATTTAAGTCACAAATTTTGAGGATTCAGATTCAGAGGGTAGATAACATTCAGTCCACTCTGACTTTACCACTCACTTTTGCAGGTAGTTATTTGTAATTTGCCTTTGTGCAGAGAGGGGCTTTCATTATGAAAACAAGCTGATGTCAATGTGTCCCTTTAACCTGAGCAATCTGACACTTACCTTTGCATGTTAACCAGGCTCTGTTGAGGGTGTGATATTGGTGTCTGTAACAACAGAGTAAGAAATAATATCATCAGAGTGACGTGATGGATTTGGTTGTTCAAATAGATACACTTGATTTATCATATGGTTGTCTAAACCTCATGTGATGCTGCTGTCCAGCCGAAATCCCTCTTGGAAACTAATCTGCTATGAAAGTGAGTATATTCTAAACAGCCTGAGTGTCACACCCCGGGGCTCATTCTTCAGGGCCTGCACACCTGTAAGAACTGGCTGAGTTTCTGTGCAGGCAGAAGCCTGAAAAACCTTCTCTGGGGAAGAGATGCAAAATGTCATCAAACGTTTAAAGAACTATAGGAATGACCCCAGGAGAAGAAACATCTCAAATATAAATCCAGTATGTAGATGTGAAACTAGTCCAGGTATGACCTAACAGTTTTGCCGCCATATCATGCAGAATTGGGACCAAACAACCCAAATTTTGTGCTAGCATGCCAAGGCAAATACCGTCAGAAGCAGAAAGGAGAATTGGGACTGAAGTGCTGTGAATGCAAAGAAGTCATCCGGGATTTTTTAATTGAAATTATTTTCCTCTGTAATTTAGGGGAACTGTATTTCTCTGAGTAAAATGGCATTCTACAGAAATCTTTGTTTATTAGAAAAAAATTGACACATTGTTTCAAACTAATTATTCCAATAGATCAAAATGGAGGGAAACAAAACAACCAAAACCCAGGAACATTTGGTTTTCATCAAGCTGACACAGCTGTCAGTTTGAGCTACCACAATATCTTACATAAGTTAAATTGCAACATTTTAATGTTACTATTTTTTGTATATTGGTTTTTGGTGTGTCATCTTGAAAAAGGAAATTGGAATAATAAACCATTTGTGTGCTAATGATGTGCATAACACTTTGGTGACATAGATTTGTACTGAAATGACCCGATTTTGCTTAGCTTAATTGATTCTTAACATTTTGATGCTGGAATATGACATTTTGGTTTTTTCAAAAGAAAGAACCCAAAAACATTATTTTTGAATTTCTGGTTTTCATTTCAAATATAAATATGCTTTAAGAAAGAAAGCGACTTTTCATCCTGATTCAGGGACAAAAGTCAGAAATTTCCCATGAGCCTGAAATTCAGATCTTTATTAATATTTGTCTTTGAGCAGCATAAATCAAGATCCCCTTCTCGCCAGATAATACAGTGGACAAATATTGGCATTGCTTTTACTTAGTGGAGTCAGTGTTAAGTGATTGGAGGTTTTGCTCAGTTTGGTTTTTCTCAGTATTTTGTGTTGGGGAGCATACTCTGACATAAATGAGGATACTTGACATTTCTAACCCTTTTAACTGTGAATGACTGAATCAAATTTTAGAGGGTTATTATTCTGGAGGAGATAAGATTGTAGTATGTCCTTTTTTTAGGCCACCCAGACTCTATGTCCTACAGAGCGTACATTATAGAATATCCTTCTTATCCCTCTGCCTCTAAGCTGACTACTACATCCAGCCTGAAACACTTTATACTGTTCAAAAAAAAAAAAAGGACAGAAATTTTGAAGAAGAGGAACTGATAACCATCTCAAATGTTGCTAAAAGTGAACATATATTAATACTTTGAATAATTGAATATATTGCAAGTTCTGAAGAATTAAAATTAGTTTTAAAGGTTCTATAGATCAAATTAATTTCCTGACTAGAACTAGAAATGTCCCTTTCAGGATAAGAAGCCACTGGAAAATCTCCTTGATATTTTTATAATTCTCCTCAATACTTTTTTTATTCTTCTCTTTTACTAAGAAAGATTTATCTCTTATTTAAATAGCACTAGATACATTTCCTATATAAAACCAACTTCAGAAGTGTGGAGCTTTCTTCTTACCAGCAATTATTAAAGCCCTCAAAGTGTTTAGTCTTCTACAAAATTACAGAGAACTTCTTATGTGTTTGACAGATGCAGGGGTCTTATTTAACCAAGAAATTCAACTTCAACCTCAAAAAAACCTATCTTCTCATGGCAAGGTGATTTTTGGTTTAACTGTCCTCCTTCCCTGAGGTTTATAATCCCTATATATTTGTGTATAAAGCAGGATTTTTTTCAGGTTCTGTAAATATCTAAATGAGGACCACTGACTTTTTTCCTGAAATTATGTCATGACATAAAGCTCTTACAAATGGAAAATGTAAGGATTTTCCTAATGATCATTAAAAGATGTAGGATTCGCTGCCCTCATTGCAACCAGACTCCAGGAACAGCTGGCACTCACTGCTCCCCCACAGACAGCCTGGCCAAATACTGTGGGGATAAATACAGGTGGCTTCTGAGAGATGAGGGCTTGTAGCACTGCTGCAAACACCCCGCCTTTGAAAATCAGTTCAGACTTGTGCTATCTTCTATACTCTCTGAGATTTATTTCAGCTGAATGGCTGTCAGTGTTCTCAGTATTACTGGCTCTTGGAGCCCAGAGTTGCTTTAGCAAACCAACTCTGTCTGACTCTGTCTTCAGTATGTTTTGAAGTTGTTTTGGCTGAAGGAGGAACTGATGATTGCAGAAAAAGCCCCTTTTTCTCCAAGACATTTCTGGGCTTTACATTTTGTAATGCTGGAAACGGATCAGAAAGGAGGAGGGGAGGCAAGCTCCCCAAAGCCCTTCTGTAGGACTGCTCTGCTCCCACCCTCAGGACAGGCTATCTGTGAAGATCAGCTCACATCTGAGATGCAGCAGCTTTTCAACACTTGCCAGCAGAATCTGCAGAGTCCTGGCAGAAGCATGCTAATGTCTTTGGGGTAGTTACTTTATGTTCATTTAAAATGCAATTAAACAGAACAAATACTGTGAGGAAATGGACAAGATTTTACATTTACCTACAAAAATTAGGGGGAAGATCTTTTCATCACATTATAAATTTTATATAAACATTTTGGAAGGGAAATAATATGTGGCGATAATACACACTGATATAATGAAATAAGTAGAATGATGGTATTGTCGTCCATGGGGTCAAAAATTGTTCCCAGGAAAGAATTAATAATTTATGGAAGTGTTTATCCCTGTAATTAAATGCTGGAATTAGGAGCCACATCTTGCCTGGTTGTTTTAAGTCCGCAAAAATTAATCCTAAACTCTAGAAATAGAAACTTGTATGAAAAAAATAACTTTAGAAGGTTATTGTATTTTTGTCTAAAAAGGTTCTTTTGCTCTGATTTATAATGGGATGCACCTTATTTTCAGACAAAATGCAGGATGCAGGCAAGGGAAACCACGGGATTTGTCTTGGAAAGGGAATTGGAAATGAGCAACCAATCTATGCTTTTGTACATGTAGTGCAGTTGTACTAAATGGTAATAACATATTTCAGCATATTTCTTAACAAGTTTATGGTCCGTAGTGCTAGACACTGTCAGCTGGAGCACACCTGCCCACCCATTGATACACATGACAACGTTCCTGGTTAGGTGTTCTTGAGCTTGAACAAGGAATTTTCTTTATAAGGCCAAAGAACTAAAATTGCAATAAAGCATTTATGTTGAATACTACTTTTCTACAAGAATCTGAGCCAGTATGGCTTGTACAGCTCTTTGAATACACCAGGAGTTCAATTCTAATCCAGACTAAAGAGATGAATTCCCATTTCAATGAACTTTACTGAATGAATGCAAAAGTGAAGGCTTAGCTTTTGGCAGGCTACCTCCTGTATTTTTTTCTGACTAATGTTAATGAATTTGGTATTATCATAATGTAACCACTGCATTTTATATTTATCTGAATAATTAAAAAAAAGAAGAAAAGCTGGAGGCAGTGGGAGAATGGGGGAAGGGGAAAGTTATTTGAAATGCAATCTGCCCTGGTTGCAGCTCTTAGGTACTAATCTTTCTTGGCAAGTAGAATGCGCTCAATTTGTGCTGCTGAATGTAAGTGGGAGAGAGCACAGGTAACTGGGAGAAAAACACGAATTCCCACTTGCCCTTGAACAACTGGCCAAGAAGTTCAGCCCTATCATTCCTTATGCCCCATAAATCCACACAAAGGTAGGCACAGGGGAAGGCTGTTTCTCTTAAATAGCCAAGAAATATTACTAGCAAGAGGGTTTGGAAACACTGTGTGCCTGTGGGAGCAATGAGGAAATGCTAAAGGACTAAATCCCTCATGCTGCCTCTGGGTTTGGAAGGCCATGAGGTTGAATATGATACTGTGGCAGTCACACTTACCCAGATAATACCTGCCCAGATCCCCAATGTGCTCGAGCCCTCAATGAGCCTGGTAAAAGTCCCATCCTTCCTCATTACCACCACAGAAACACATGTTTGCAAGTGCCACAACTGGGCACTATTAAAAATCCCTTTTTGTCCAGTGAGCACTGACTGATATAGCTATGGGGTCATCATACAAAAGCAATCCATTATTTTGATTAGTGTAACACTTAAAGGCCAGCTTGCGCATTAACTATTTTAATTGTCAACTACAACAGCACTGTGGTGTAACATTAAAGATGCTCTAAAGTTTGCTGCTTGCTGACAGTGCATGACAGTTCTGCAAACCATAACACTTTCACAAATGCTCTGAGGCAGGCAATATATATTTTATTTTTTTGCCTCTGTAGTTTGAATTAACATGAGTTTGTCTGAGAGAAGTCCAGATGGCTGGATTGTTATTAGTCACCCACACACTGTTCTGTTGTAGAATGAAAATTTAGGTTCTGAAAAAATAAGGATGAGGTTGTTTTGTGTCAAGTCTTTTGTTGGTTTGTTTTTTAAAAAGGATTACATCAATTCCTTGATGAAAATGTTATTTTTCTTTAATTTGAATGAAATTTCAGGGAAGCTGCTCTAGATTTATTCAGTAGAGAACCAGTCCCCTTCCTCATAAATGGTCATACATCTGCTCTCCTCAGCTGCCTTAAAATGTTTTTCTGAATAAGTTCTATATTTGATATTCCCTTAACCCTTAAAGGTTAGAGTGAATTTGCCAAGGAGCCTCTTACTTGTTTTCCTGCCCTCAGGCAATGGTCTGCCTCTGACACCTTTATCATCTTCGTGCATCACCACCTGGGACAACATGAAGTGTTCTTGTTTCCTTAAAACAGGGAATAAATACTAATGATGGATTTTTCTCTCTGAATCCCATCAGTGTCCTCTGAGGCAGCCTTCTTCCCTCAGGTCTCTTTTATCCCTTTTTTTTTTCTTTTTCAGGCCTATATTGAGATAATTTATTTTTAGTTTTGAACATTGTGATGGGGTCAAACAGGCCAGTCAGTATCTGCTGGAGCTACTGGCTACCCATGCAGCAAAATCAAGTCTTCTGCCATCACATATCCTATAAACCTCTTTTTCTTTGATGTCAGTATTTGAATTCAGAGTTTATTTTGTAGGTTTTTAGTCTTGATGAGATTATGGAAGAGATTTTTCAAAGAGATAAACAAGACTTATATGCCCAAGTCCCTTTGGCTTTCAGCAGGACTAGTTGGTGCCAGAATAATTTTGTGCCCTTGACAATCTTCCCCTATTTACCAGACAAAGATGGTACAAATAAAAGATTCTTTCATTTTAAAGGAATTTGTAGAGATCATAAATTGAGGCTTAGATAGATAAACAATTCAAATCCAGTATGCTCTGCAGTGGAACTATGCCCCAGAGTGCACTGTGCACAAAGACCCAGAGCATGTTGGATGCGACAGCAGTCGGGGCCTTTGCTGGTTGAATGCCAGGTGTACCAGACACACAGGGATCTCCAAATGCAGGCAGTGGGGTGAGAGAGGAGCTTGCTGGGGTGGGACCGTGGCAACCAGTGAGGGACTGGGAGGAGGGAGGTGTCCAGTGTGAGGAAATGGAACATTTATGGAGAAACCAGATGGAGTAAGGATCCCTATTCCTACCTTGCTTCTCTCTTAATTTGGGGAGGTCTCTCTCTGCAATACCACATGACACAAAACTTGGCATTTGTGGTGACTACTGAAGGAGGAGACTCCTAATAATATTAAGCTTCCAGCAGATGAAAAAGCAATTGGATATCAGCTGCTTTCTCCACCTCGCACCTCCACAGATCAAAGTACTTAACTGTATACTATTCATTAAGTAAAATCCCACGGCTGAATTCTGTTTACCTGGTAAAGAGTCTTTTTTGTCACTGTTCCAACTAATCAGTGTCCTGTGCACATGGAAAGAATCTCTAAGCTCTGAATCATCTAGTGAGTCCCCTGCTGTTCCAGATAATAGCAGGGTGTGGGTGGGCATGGCTGAATAATACGCCTTAAAATTCCCTTTGGGTTATAAGCTCTNTCTCTAAGCTCTGAATCATCTAGTGAGTCCCCTGCTGTTCCAGATAATAGCAGGGTGTGGGTGGGCATGGCTGAATAATACGCCTTAAAATTCCCTTTGGGTTATAAGCTCTTGAGGCATAATGACTTTTTAGGCACTCTCTCATATGTCACAATGTCACATCATATAAGGTAAATATGACTTACGTAATCCAGTTTGATACATTGCCATTAGAATATGCTGAAGGGTTTTATATGCAGTGAAATACTCCATGCAAAGTGGTTTTCCTCCTGCATTTTACTGTTTCAGGTGGCAGCGTTTGCAGGAATGCAACCAATTCTTCCCATTTACCCTCAGACAGAGGAATCTCAAGAGCATTTTCAGAGTCTCTTGACATAGCAGAGCATGGCACAGTTAAAAAACCTACTGAAAACTGTGTAAAAGTGGCAAGTTTTGACCCTCAGAAAAAGAAAATATGGCTATTTTAAGAGAGAGAACCTCTTAAATCCCTCTGGTAAACAGCAGGAGCTGCAGTCTGTCTGTCTCAAAGTCTATGAAATCTGCTGAACCATTTGGCACTGCCTTATAGTTGAAAATGTTTTTTCTTCATATGGTAATAGGAAAAAGAGAGATTTTGTTGGGTTTCTTGTTTTTATGTTTTGTGTTTGCTTTTGTTTGTTTTGTATAACATCAAGGAGATGCCTCAGAGTAGTAAAAAACTGTCCCAAATAGATTTTTTTTTCTACATTTGCTTGCCAGGTAATCACAGCAGTGATTTGGCATTCTAGCTAACAGGAGGTAAACACAGAAATAAGGAAGCATTTCAGCAAGAAGGTCACTGCTATCTCTTAAAAGAAGCGTCTAAAATAAATTTAAGAAAAAAAAAGTTCTTCCGTAAACCCCTGGAACAATAGATCATTATTTTCTCACCTGTTTTGGTGGGGGTGGACGTGCTGAGATGGACCCGATTACGGCAGCTGCAGGGCAGTGTGGCACTGCACAAACAGCAGAGCACAGGCTGTGCTTTCCAAGGAGAGCCTTTGGATTGTTTGGAGTCCACCAGGAAGTCAACTCTGCCCTGGTTTCCGATGCGATTCAATAGGTTATTTTCCAGAGATGTCTGGAGCCAGAATAAAACCCGTCTAACAGGGCCATCGAGAATATTCCCATGATTATAAAACCACAGGGGGACAACTTGTTTTGGGAGGTGTACTGACAATGAACAACAAAACAGTGTATGCATTATCAAGCAGATATTGTGTTCTTGGATAAAAGACTGATAATGCCTGGGCACACAGGGCTGCTTTCTGCTCACAGCTATAAACAGACTACTCCTACTGACTTCAGACAGCTGCGTGTTACTTGGAGGAGAAACTCAAAGTTTTTCCTCTGAGGTGTACTTTATTTATTATTAATTCTCTCTGGACCCTCCACATTTCAAAACTCACTTCTGCAATGCATTTACTTCTTTGATCTGGGCTGTAGCCTCATGCACCTCCAAGAAGGGGGGTACAGCATGAAGAGGTTTGGCTTCTGAACTGCTAACTGATGTAGTCACAGGACAGCCAGTGCTACTTGTCCTTTTGGCACTGGTTTTCCCCTTCCTCCGTACTTCCCCTATAATGGTGACACAAGTTATTGAGGCACCACTGCCCTCTGCCCCGCCCCTTGTCACAGATGCCTTTGTCATGCAGGGTGGTCACAGTCTCCCTTCTCAGTTGCTGTCCTGCCCTGTAAATTCATACTACCCTGTGAATATCTGGGATCCTTGTGACTGTGCTTTTCTTCTTTCCCCTGGTGTTTATTTCTTTGGTTTATGATGCTTCCTGCCAGGTACCTGTTAGTGCAGTCAAAAGGGCCTTGCTGATATGAATATGTAGCCCTTGTCTGGAGTGAACTTTTGCTACAGTCACTGTCACAGAGGCACCTGGATGTGCATAGATCCATCTGACTCAAGTGGAGCAGTCATAGTCACTTTGACTTTGTTCACCTACTTACCACCACTGAGTGATGCTTGTTAAGAGCTCCTCCTTTGGGCTGAGGCTGAGTGAGTCCAAGTATGTAACACGTTTTCCTTGTGGAGGTATTATTGTATGCTGAAATCCTACTCCTTCCCCTTTGGGCCCAGAAGGACTTAACAACTGCAGATTCTTCTGCACATGATGGCCAAGAGACAGACAATGATACAGGAACACTTAGGAACAATATTCAGTGTTATTTTGTAATGATGCTCAACAGGAAGAACAAGGGTATTCAATTCATCTGGTAATTTGGAGATAGACTTCCTTTCAGTGGGATGGACCAGGATTGCTCAAGTAGCTGGAATATTAATTAGTGTCCATGAAATAACTTGAGAAAATAATGGTAACAAGTGAAACTATTCTAAATTTCAAGTCTTGTCAAGGATATGTGCACAACTCCCACTCTGAACAGTGGTTATGGAAACAAAATAAGGATCTGGAGTACTCATGTCCTTTATTGTGTATGATGCTGAACACAGAGCAAAGTAAAAATCCTGCACCAACTAAAAGCAAATGATGCAATTCTGATAGACTTGCTGGAGATATTGTACTCACTGTTTAACATTTCCCCACATAATATCCTTTTTACCAAACACCTTCTCAGCAAAATGTTAGACTCTTTCACTCTGTCAGTTTTTAATTGGGAGAATGTGATCAGCACTAGTATCAGTTCCAAGAAGCACAGATAGGAGTTTAAGGACTTGTCTGTTGTTTCTGCCAAGTACTTCTTTCAGAGAGGAAAGAGAAGACGTTTCTTCTCTCACTGAAAGCAGTGGGAATCACAGCAGCTCTCCTGAAATCACCTTCCTGTCTCTTGCAATGATCAGCAGCAGAGCAAGGGTGGATTTTGAAAAGACTGCTGGCATATGGGCAGCACAAAGGAAGCTGCACATTGTGCCACTCCTAAAGAAAAAGGTGAGAGGTTCAGTGGTTGCTTTATGAATCTCACAGCTGGATCACTAAGGTAGGAAACATAAGCAAGCTATCATGTCACTCTTACAGGAGGGGAGAAAAGATGCTCCTCTCACTGCCTAGAGAAGCTGAGATTCTGCAGTACTTTTCTAATCCATGCAGGTCATATATAGTATTTCTGAGCTTCAGCTTTAAAAAATAAAACCACAAAAGTGTAGTGTGCTGGAGCATGAGTAAGTTTGCGTTTGGATTACAAAAGACTCTTAGATGAGTTTTTTCTGCTAGCACACAACCTTGCTGCTGCTGTGCACCTAGACTGACTTGGGAGTATTTAAAGGGGAAAAGTAAAAAAATTGCTTAAGAGTTTAAAGATTAATAAGCATGGCAAAATCTTCCATAACTAAGCAACAGTTTCAAACCTTGGTGCTCACATGTTTTTTCTGATTCCTTTCTCTAATCCTATTTCACTGCAGATGGATGTGGGGTGGAACAACAGTGTATGATATCAGGACAGAGATTATCAGTAGAAATTATTTAAACTTCCAGTGCTCTCACAAACCCTTTCCATTCTCCAACAGAAGACTCCCTTGCTGTTATTCCCATGGTGTGATGAGAAGCATTACCAGCTGAGCCGTTCTGAGTGATGGAGATACACAAACTCTAGAAGAGAAATACCACTATGTTTTTTCAGGAGATTTCTGACTAAGCAGTTTCTTCCAAGCAATATCTCTCACTAAAGCCTTTGGATTTTGTGTAACTTGAGAACAGAAACTACTCCTCTTTCCCTTTATGACTTGTATGTATGGGCTTGCACACAAGCACACAAACACACTTCTCTCTCTTGCAATTGCCAATCAGTAATATACTTGACAATTAATGTTTCACTCTCAAATTACTGGATGAAACTTCAACAGACTTCCAGTATCTCTCTATTTTCATTCAGAAGAGCAGCAATGCTCTAGAACTTTCAAAGAAACAAAGAAAAAAGTTGTCCTTTTAGATTTTTTTCTAATGAAGGAGACAGCAGTTTACTAAAATTCAGATATGCTTTTTTTTTCACCCATGAAAATACGAAAGTTTTAAAATGGAAGACTTATTTTTGACATTGTTTTAAACCATTTCTCACTGCATGTCTTTCAGAGTTTTGTATCTAAGAGCTTTGCTTTTATTAAACAAATACAAAAAGCCACATTGAACAGTCATAATACTAGTACTCAGCTTGCATCTCTGAATGCTGAAATCAATTCTGTTCAGGATTTAGCAAACATCCACCTTCAAAGAAATCAGTCTGCTTGAACTCAATTTAGACTACAGTAAATGTACAGGGCTAATGCATATGGAAGAAAAGGCTATGCTTCTCCACATTTAAAATTATATAGTACGTAAAGGCCCAGAGGCTTTTATGTTGGCCGATACTTTTGAAATATTCAATTGCCAATCAAAAATGTCAAAGAAATCATGTCCTAAAGAGATGTAAATCTGTAGTCAGTTAAACTTAAGATACTGAATGGGAGGCATAATTTCTGGATGTGGTCAGAGTTAGGTATATATTCATGTTGGGAATATGTACACTTAAGGGCTCATGAAGAGAAGTAAGAGTAAAAATACAGCTTGAAGGTTAAATGAAAAACAACGGTGTTATCTTCTCTGACTGACCTTAAAATTATGTGAGAAGGATACATAAAGTCTCCTAGTGCAGGGAATGGTTGCACAGGGAAATGAGAAGGAGATTAATGATGATGTGGAAGGGTGAATGAGTTCAACAAATGCCAAACAGTGATTTTTAAGTGCATTTATAATTCTACAGAACATGCTTTTTAGAATTCCTGGGGATTAATGAATTTGCTACATTGATGCAAACTGAGTCTGTTCTACGAAAATAATACTACTTAGGTAGTTTTTGTTTGGCTTTTTGTTTGGTCGTTTTTTAATCAGGGTGGTTAAGCCAGATCCTAAGACTGACTCACCCAGAGGAGTGGAGGGTGGATTAGTAGAAAAACATATTTGAGTATATATTATGATGACATTTTTTAGTGTTGGGCAACATATGTGGCATAGCCACTGAAAAGCCTGTGCAGGAGAGAGAAAAGAGCTATGATTTCCTGAGGAAGGTGGGAATGAAAGTAATATTTTCTGCAGAAGTTATGAAAATAAATCTTTTGTGGGAATGGTTCCCAGGAAAAGGCAGGGTAGCAAGCCAGGCTGCAGGCAGAGGCAGGATGTTCTGCAGTCAGTGCCCAATTTCCCAAAGGCCTCATAGCGGTGCAAGGGAATTCCACAGCAGCCTGGGTGATTTTTGTAACCTCTTCCACAAGCTGCCTGTTTAGCAGAAGATTGTTTTACATAGGGATTTTTACTAGCTCTTTTCATGCAACTTACATACCTATTAGATTAGGTTCAAGTTTCACTTGCATTCACGCAGTATCCAGACAACACAGATAAGCTGCCCAGGCCTACTGCTGTTGTGCACATTAATTAAGATCCATAGCAGCCTGATGGAGCATGCTGGTTGCCTGGCTCCCACTTCCTACCACTTTCTCAGCATCACTATGTAACCATAAAGGGGAACGTCTGTTAAACGGTACCTTTTTCTAACTGAGGGTGAAGTGTCCCAGCCACAAAGGAGAGATGCTACTGTACAGAGGCTCTGTCTCCAGAGCTAGACTATTCAGCAGAGCATTAGCCCCTGGATTGTTATTTTTTCTTAAACTTTGAAATCCCACACTCATTCAACAAACTCAAAGTGTTAGGAAAATACTTCATGTGTTAGCAAAGGTACAAGAGGTTCGGGGAACTGGTTACCACATTAAACAGTTACCCTGTGGCCTGCACTGTAAACGAAGAGGAATAACAGCAGTTATTGAAAGTTGTTCTACTTTGTCACAGAGCTACTGGAGTTGCCTGAGCAGCATTGCTTGCTTTTTGGAAACCCTAGAGGAGAATATGACCTAGGAACAATCATACCTTTGTAGTCCAATTGTTCCCAAGCCTTAAAAAAAAAAAAGTGAAAGGAAAAAGTGATCAGGGTAGCAATATTGTGCAATGTGGCTATGTTTTAAAGTTACTCAGAAAGTCTATATATTGTTACATTGCTTTCAGACACAATAAAAGGCCAGTTATTAATCCTGCAATTACCCAGCCTTATCACTGCTATCCACACAGGCTGACTGAGGCTGGACTTTTAGATGATATTGTTTTCATTACAGTGACCAAAGTGAAATTTAATTAGAGGCCCATCTCTCAAATTGGCAATTGAAAAATTTAAGGATTAGGAAATTAATACTAATACTTAATTACAATAAGACATTTTGCCATTCTGGATTGGGGGTTTTTGGTAGTCTGGGTAGCTCTTCTATCAATTCACTCTTTAGTGGCTGTAAAGCATGATTTTGGGGATGGGGAGAAATGCTGTTCATGGCATTAAAAAGCATATCCTTCCTGTCAGCTCCAAGCATTGAACAGGAATATCTAATCAAAAGGGTTTGCACTGGATCATATCAGTTCCTGACTGCAAACTCCAAATCCACATTGTAGGAGCAAGACAAAATGATCTACAGGTAACAGAAATGGAAAAAATGAATTGATAGGGAGATCAGACTGTGACTAAATGGAAGCAGGGAAGCTGAAAGGCAGCATTTTAATAAGGAAGGCTTTTGTATGGTTTTCTGGTACAATTGGGCAGATTTGTATAAAAAAAAATTCATCCTGGAGACTATTTAAATTTCATTGATAAGAATGCACTTCATTGCTTCATTTAGAAACTTCCACTGTGGCTTTTTCCCCCTTATTTCTTTGTATAAAAATAAGAACCATCTGTAGGAAAAAAAAAAAACCCACACAACTTGTTTGTGTGACTGCTTTGCTGTTGTTGTTTAGATTTCTAGGAAACAGATGCATGTTTCTCATTTGGGGAAGGCATACATCTGTTCTGCCAAATTCTCTCCAGAAATTCTTAATTTTCCAGTGAGAGCATATTCAAATACATTTGAAAATAAGAAACTTTCCCTCCATCATCTATGTGCACGCAGACATGTTACAAGGAAAGATGGTCATTTTGACACAGTAAGGAACTGTTTTCTCAGCAAATCCGTAAGTGTTTGCAAAATGCAAAATGCTATATAGTAATTTAGGTGAGAAGAAAAAAAAAGAGAAGGTAGCAACAAATTTATTTCTGTAATATGTGAAAGAATATTTGCACAGTAGGAGCTCTTACAGTCTCATATTGAAGAGTGGCATACAATTCAACACAGCTGAAATGAATAAAAATTCATGTGTAAGGTTTAATAAAGATGTAATTCTGTCTACAAATTACTTAAACCATTCAGTGGAATTCCATAGTAGAAGTATTATTCTCTTTCATGGTTTAAATATTTTGTAGGGAAGTTATCATTCTCTGTTACATTTACAGGTCTTCTCCAGAAGGGGAGAAAGGGAAATAATTTTAAGAGTTCTAAATGTTAGTCTACTTTTGGATCTACTTCAAAATATTGTATATTTTTCCATTGCTTCTTGTTTTGAAAAGAAACAAGAACTACTACATAACTGGTAACAGCACATGGCTCATATTCATATGTGCCCATTTCAGGGTTTGGATTAAAGTATCTTGCATTAAGGTATCTTCCTTTGCCTAGGGGATTTTTATCTTCAGCTTAGAAATAGCAGAAGAAAAAATGCATAATCAGTGTCAAATCCTAGTGCAGAAGGAATCTATGAGTACATCAAGAAGAGCAAACCTATTAACTTGTTCACCTTCAGGGAGAAGATCCTACAGTAGTGATGCATTTTGGAAATAAATTCGAAGCAGGTGGACAGAGCAGCAGGAGGGCAGTATCCGGCTAATACAGCAGGAGGGCTACACAGCCAGTTAGAAAAAAGTGATTCGTATGGACTGTGGGGAGCTGCATATTAGGATTGCCAAACAGACTATTTCCTACTGCAGGTCTTAAATAAATTAGACCTGCACAGAAATGTGGGCAATGATATCTCCCCACATGGCACAAATAACAATGGAAATGAAAGCTACCCTTGTGTGCTCCAGTAAATTCAGTGCCCTGAATGCTCAGGTGGGGTGTTGCTTCAGACCTATTTAAGCTTGTCACTATAAGTGAAGCTTGTGGCCAGATGTAAATGTCCCCATAGGTATTTCTTAATGTTGCTGGTATTGTCTATATAGCAGTGAATTTCTTTCAGTGCAACAAATACAGCTCCTTCTGCTTTATATTCCTCTCTAAATCCAGTACTGGTGCTGTCAGGTGGTGGTGGTGTGGGACTGGTAGGAGGTAAGAGCTCTGCAGGGAGGTCACGGCTTCCTGAAGGAATGACAGGAAGGGAGAGACATCCCTGAGTATACTAGAGAGTGAGAAAACTGTGCTAAGCTGCCACTGCAGCATGTCCAGTCGAGGCACCCTGCAGCCTCCAGACATCCTTTCCCAGGTCACCACAGGGACTCTGTTTTCCCTTGAGCAGCAGATACAAAGAGCTGCCTTGAGTTAAAAGCGAGTCTCCAAGTGGCAATACAGGGCTGGACACTTCTGTGCAGTGCCAGCTTAACCACTAACACTTCAGAAAGGAGTGGAAGGGGTGGCTTTGTTCAGACACTCTGATAGACTTTAAATGGGCCTTGAGTGTACTACCCAGGATGCCGCCTGAAGCAGGACAGATCCACTCATCCTCAACATTTATCTTGCCAGAATAGTCCCTGACTCCCCTGATTCGTCACGCTAGCTAATGTGTGGCTGCTTGCGCTGAAGTGCATCAGTTTGTTCATGTATGCACACCTCTGCTGCTCTGCTTCTGGAGGTCTGTGCTGTTGGCTGGTGCTCCTTGGGCTGCTGTTGGCAGTAGTTCTGCCTGGATGTTGCCCACCTGCTCATCTGTCCAGAGATGGCTGATATTCCGCCTGCTGTCACTCTGGCTGTATCTTTTTTTTTTTTTTTGGTCTGTGGCAGCTGGCCTGGTTGTGGGTTGATTTGTTTCATGCAGTGTTTTTTCTCCTCTGACTGCATACCTTAGGCTACAAATTATACTCTGAATTTTCCATCCCACAAGGGTGCAATGGAAAGACAGTTGTATGCAGAAGAAATCTCCTGCTGACTTCAATGGGACACGAATCATATCCCAAATCACCGATGTTACAGGGTTCATCATGAAGTTTAGCTCTTTGCTCAAAATACTGCACATCTGAGAATAGTTTCCAGCAAATTATATTTTTGTGGAAATGTCCCTGCTCCCTTATGGAGGCTTCCTAGCATTTGTGCTTCTAGGCCTCACCTCTTCTTAAGAACCACTCTTTAGAATGTGTCTTTAGCAATTTCAGTCTGCAGAAAGTTCCTCCTTCCAGAGTTCTGGTCTGTGTTTCATTCCATTTAACCAGTGAAAATGGTTTCTTGCTGCTGAAGAAAGTGTTCTTTCAAGGCAGACATCCTACCTTTAGTCTCCTGAGAATGGAGCTGAATTTCTGAAAGAGCAAACTTCTCTGCTGCACATTTTGAGAGTCACTGGAGTTTGCCTGGGGTTCCTCTTTGTCCTCCCAGTAGATTACACAAATTAATGAGACAGCATTTGGAACTCCATCCTCTTTATTTCACTACTTTACAGAGAAGCTTGAGATACTGGGAGAGTCTGCCCACAGCTGAGTCCCCAGCAAGCAGAGGTCCCTTTACAGTATTTCATAGTTACAGGATTTGATTATGCAATGTTGAACCATGGGTCCATTTATTATGACCTTCTTGTGAAATTCTCTCCACTGTAATTAGTGGAGCATCAATATTTGTATTCTAACCATGGTTTTAGAAAAGGTTTAACACTTAGCTATAAATCATCGTCTGAAAACTGACAAGTATGTTAGTGCAGAAACATGTTTCTAAAACTTTGGTGTGATGAGTTTGTTGTGATTAGCTTAAAGGAGGATGGAAATAGAGACATCAAACAGATTTAGGTTAGGGTTTTTTTCTATTTTGATAAAGAAAAGACGTTATGATCAAAGTTAATTCATGATAATGCTAACCTTGGAGCTTTTGGGATGTGTTGCTCTCAGGCAGCAATGGGATGCCAGAATGGAGCCTCAGGACAAGTGTGCTGGGGGCTATCCAGCCAAACAGGTTGGGTAGAGCAGCTTGTGATGTTGGTGACATGTGCAGACCCCAGCTACTCCCACCTTGCAGCACCACAGACCACACAGAAAGAAAAAACCCTTGCAAAACTGAGGTTATTATGCCATAGTCTCAATTGTGAGGACATCACTTCCCAGCAGTCTCTACTTTCAGACCACCTAAGGAAGAAAATAACTTCCCTAACTAAAAAAAGTGAGATCTCCTTTGCAATTAATTGTAATGAGGTTTGAGACTTTCAGTCCTTACAAGTAAAAAAACATACAGCAATTGAACATAACAAAGGTGATCTATGCTAATTCAATTTTATATTCATAAAAGCCATTTGTGAACAGTCATCATCCAGCAAAAAATAGCATGGGCTTTGGCTTCTGCTCCGTGATCTACTTTATTCCTTGGGGTACACACCTTGTGTCAAGGTCATTAGCTTTAAAACTTTTCAAGGGGCTTGTGCTGATTGTCCTTCACAAGGTCTGGTTGCCAAAATGTACTGAATGTGAATATTAATTTATTTCTTGTCATGCTAAGGCTTAGTTTGGGGTTTTTTTGCTTGAGAATTTGGGCTGCAGCTTTTTTACACTGGATAGTTTAGGTGACATACTTATTAATTAAAAAAAAAAATGTGGTAGTAACTATGATGCCAGGTAAAAGTCCCAACTTACAGCCACTTTTTAAGATAGGAAGCACATTAAAAAATGAAGTTTCTACAACTGGTCTACTGTGAAGCTGATCTGGAGAGTAAAGTTTACCTACAGAATGAACCCGCTGCTGTCAATAATTACTGGAGATTCTGCAGAGTGTGATACTGCTTTGGCAGGTTAAACAGTTTGAATGTATTACCTCAGGAACAAAGGGTCAGCTCTGCCAGGTCTGTGAAAGACATTTGCTGGCAATCCTGTGGACACAAGCTCTAGTTCATCCATGCCAGTCAAGAGAAAAATTTGGTGGTACAGTCCTCAGACTAGACTAAGGAAATAGGATGAAGATGAAGGAATTAAAAACAGAATTTACTGAGTTAAAAACAACAAAATCCCAAAACAGTTTAAGTTGAACATATTCCTTTTCATAGAGCTCCTAAAATGTAGTGGGTGACTGAGCGATAGAAAATCAAAGTCCCTTTCTACAGCAATAGGTTGACTTTAGCACTTGAAAAATATACAAATTTCAAACCTGGAGTCAGGTTTAAAATACTTAATGTGGGTGTGCTAATAGAAAATCAAACTTTCTGAAATTGTTCTTTCTTAAAAGCAAACTGCCTCAAAAATATGGATTAAATACTTTAGGGAAAATATGGAATTCTGAAAAGATGAACAGGTTCAAAGGCTGTTTTAACCAGTGGGGTCGGGTATCCCCCTTGTTTTCTAGATGTTCACACAATGAAAAGAGTAGAAAGCAGAGGTGCAGTACAATCACTGATGAATGAGAAAGAAAATCAAAAGCACGGCAAAAAGTCTCATACACAATTGATAAAAAATTTGCCTGCTTCACCTGACACTTTACTATTGACTTCATATAATGTGGAAAACAATCATAACAGAAATAATAATATACAGTATCGGTAACTGAAAGCAGCACAAATTGAGTGCAAACAACATGAAAAGAGAAAGTCACCAGTCCAGTTAGTCAATAAAGATCACAATTTTCAAGGACCGTGCTCAAATCCCTGTTATTAATCAGGCTCCCAATTTACAACAGATGATATTGTGCAGCTGGTGATTGATAATCCTTTTGGGCATAATGTCGGTTCTTCCTTGAACCATGAAGACACAGCTTGTGTGTGTTTGAGAACTCATAGATTGGTGAGCTCCACAGTTCACCAGCTGCCCAAATTACTTTCTATTGAAAAAAATGCTTTTGTCTGGGGGGAGGGGAGGAATAAATTTGTAATATTTCTCTGTTCTTTTCTTTTTTTCTTTTTTTTTTTTTTTTGAGGTATGGAAGAAAATTTGCAACACTTTGAACATAAAAGTGAAAGCTATTAGAAGCAATAATATTGCTAGAACACAAACATCTGTCACTCATGCAGACATCATCCTGTAAACCCATCTAACTATCTCTGTTTTCCCTTCTGATTGTATCAGGGTAGCTTGTGGCATAACAGTGATTTGAGTGACAGACGTCCAACCTGGAACAGAGCTATGCATAATTATATTTGTTTACAGGGCCTCATTACTCCTGAAAGATGTAAATTTTAAAATTTGCTTTTATTGAGAAAAGGAACGATGAGGAAAAGATTGTTACCTTGGAATGCAGAGTCAAAGTTATTGTAGGGCTCTGGCTTTCATAAAAATTTTACCAAGTTTTTAAATTGACTAATGAAAAAAAGAATGAATAATTTAAATGGAGACCGTATTTTCTATATTAGAACCATACTATACCAATACAACAGAAGAGACAACACTTGAGACACAGCTTAACTTAATCCTCTTCCTCCCAGACTTTGATTACAATCTTCAAAACTGCTACAGAACCTCTATATTAAAGGCAGATTTTCCCCTATCTTCCTAGTACATTATTGTTAGATTACTGGAATGCAACCTTAATAAGTTTAATCAATGAGATTTTAATTTTTGTATGTGGCCTCAGCAATATAATTAACATTGGATAATTATTAAACTTTTCGATATAGACCATTGGAGACTTTTGCATTTCAAGATATTAAAACCCTTCCTATGTATTTTTTCTTTTTTTTCTTTTTTTTCCTTTTTTTTATTATATATCAACTATAACAAATTAATTCCCAATTCTGACATGTCTGTGAAGAATTGGGCAGTTTTGTTTGTGGTGTGGGCATGACAATCCAAATACTTACACTTTTAGTCCTATTTGACCATATCTGTATTTTCTTTACAGTGTACCAGATGTAATGGGTCACATATCCCATATAAACAAAGCTTTCTCCCCAGAGATCTGCAATGTGGGCAAAATATGGTCCTTTGCCAATAAAACCATGCTCTTTCTTTAATGATACCAATCTGTAAGTTGGCATTTTACATTATGTGCTTATTTGTCAAGCAGTAAATTGATTTGTTCAAGAGAGAAAGAGAATAATGTGCAACCTAATAATCCTGAACTACTGTAGTCCATGACAGAAAGGTTTAGGGTCTTGTTTTCAAAAGGCCATGCTCACATTTGAAATCGGTGCTCTGACCTGAAATAAAAAAGAAGGGGAAAGAAAGGTAATTTCTACCTGATGTTTCCAGGGTTTCCCCATCCTGGGCCCTCTAATCTGGTGTCCGTCAGACAATCAGCATGGTCAGTTGGCTTCTTTCAAAGCTGCATCCATTTCCTCTTTCTTACTCGTCGGTTTTTGCAGAGCTAGCCTGTGAAGAGCAGAGAGAAGGTGAAGTGCAGGTGAATATCTTGGAAAGGATCTCTGGATGGAGTTTTTTACAAGGCAGGAGAGAAAGCTGTCTCAATTAAAATTACTAGGAAAAAATTTAACTAAATGAAAGTAATGTTTAATCAATTTTAACTATTAGTTTTAAATTAGAGATGCAATCTTTATACAGTGAGCCAGAATATATCATCTTAAATATTTTCCCAGGATACTGGACCAACAAATATTCATAAGTATAGCTGGCTAGACTTTTTGTGATAACCACTGCTTCTGTGAAAACGATGCTTGTTTTCACAGAAATGAGAAGCTTCTGCCTTGAACAGTTTTTCATTTTGAAGCCTGTGTTACCTTAAATCAGGTACTAAATGACTAGTGTCTGATTTTCCCATAGTAATAATAAAGCAGCCTTCCCCAGTGGCTTCCTTGTCCCCAGACCTCACTGATTTATGGCCAGTTCTGGAGCACCAGTTTCTGTCACGTCTATTGCTTATTTTATTTCTTTTAAATTATTGTTACTGTTCTGATAGAGCACAGAGTATCTTGTTGCAAACCCTATGGGCACTGGTTAAAAAAATAGAAGGCTTCTCTTCCCTTATCAAGTTTAAAATTACTCCATCTGAAGATAGAAACTGTGTGAGAAAAACTAAAGCTATTGCAAGAAATAACAGCATAATAGTGAAATGATTATGCTTCCCATCAGAGAGGTGGTCCAAAATGTGAAAATGTCATCAAGTATCTTGGAAAAGACATTTTTTGAAATTGCAGCCAGATCTACACTTCAGCCAACAGAACAGGCAAAATGAGATGTACTCTGACTCTTTATACAGCGAAAAATTGAGGTTTCTTAAATATCTGCTAGTCTGAGGTAGAAATTTTGGAACTGCAATTTTGTGCTTGAATTAAACTGTTCCCATTCCTAATTTTATTACAGGCTTTGTCAGAGGAAAGGCTAAATGTCTGCTCATTAGTACTGATCTTAATCTTTATCTCAGGAGACTTTTATCATAATTAGTGTTAATTCTATTAAATTAATTGAGAGGTTGTTATTTTCATCTCTAAATGGTGTGTATTTTTGATTGACTGGTCAATGACAAGTCTCTTCATTTTCCACTATAATAAGGCTACAAAAAAAAAAGAAGTGGAATGGTTGGCCAGTTAAATTACACAATAATGACAAGGTCAGGCCAAAGAAAGTACATTGTGGTAGTTTACAAATTACTAAGGCATTTGAGTTTTTCATGTTCCTTACAGAAATTGTAATGAAAATTAAAAGTGACACATGAATCCATTAACAAGACAGCACAATAAAAGGGAGGAGAAATAATTTTAAGCATACAAGTATACATCAAAATAGTTTGAAGGAATCAGAGACAAACCCACAAGAGAATTCTGATTCTTTCCAAAATAAGACAATACACCACAGAATATATACATTCCTCATTCCCTCCTAAACCCGTGTCTTTCCCAGTTAGTTTCCCATATTTCAGGAATGTTTTTCCTTGCTTTATCTCTGTGATCTGCCCTACCTCTGAGTAAGACCTCTGAGTCATGCAAAGATGGTTCTATTCATTGAAATCTTGATGTTGGTGTAATGAATACGTTGCTTTGCCAAGAAAAGAGCAGCTCTCATAAAAAATGTGTGAAGCTGTGCCAGTAAAAAGTGACACATTTATAAATATGGAACAATGTATTCATATTAAACCTATGCCTACAAACATCCTGCATATTACATCACCCTGGTTGAACTGCTTTACCCAATAGACTTATGGAATTCATTTGCTGAAAAAGAAAGAGCTGAGCTCCTGTCTTAAAGTTTAGCAGAGATAGAAAAGTTTGGAGGAGGAGAGTTGTACCACTAGCTGTTTGCACCATTTTTTGTGGCTAAGGTGCAGGTACATTGTGTTACAAAACAATCATGAAGGTTTTGTTCTGTTTTACCTTTATAAAATAAGACAAAAATATTACTTCACCTGAACTTGTCAAATCAAATTATGTAAATGACCTCTTCAAACATCTGGGGTACTCTAGGCTTTCTAACAATAAAATTAGTATTGTCCATCATTTATCTTGCTTGGTACCTGCACAGGAAGCTCATGTGAATGGATGACAAAGATCTTTCCTTAATGTATTAAGGGCATGGTCAAAAAAGATAAAAGGTGAGCTTCATGCTGACTTTCCCTGAGATCTTTGCTTCAAATGAAGGTGATCCATAAAATACATAGGGAAGTTAAGAAATCTTTTAAAGTCTGCTGAATGGGAGAGATCCTTCTGAGTCTTCTGCGCTCAACCAGCACAGCTCACTCTGCCCCTGGCCAGAGCCTTTCTTCTGAGCCCACCTTGCAATGTTCCCAAAGACTGTGGGTGGCATAGCCCTGCCTACATGAAAGAAATCTCCAGCTGTCCTGTTAAAATAGCTCTTCATTCTCTTGGCACTGATGGCAGAGTACAAAAGAGACAGGGTCAAACTTCAACACTTCATTGAAGAATATTCTCACACTGATGCTCAGTTTATGCGAGTACAGCAGATTTATCTGGGGACCTTAGATTATTTTGCAAATATAGAGGGAAACAAACTGTTGTACTTGCAGGTCTTGACTCCATCTGATGCAAACAGGTGCTGCCTGAGGTCAGGTTCCCAAAAGGATTTTATGTCTGCTTTTGGCAGGGAACCTGAAAGGTCTTGCACAGAGCATGGTGACTGCTCCAAACAACCACTGTTTTACAAATATTCTAGACTAATATAATCATTTTCCCAACACTATTGCTCTCTTTGGACGCCTTATGTAAATGTAACAATTAGCCTTGCTACCACTGTTGCAGTGTTTTAAAATAACAGAATGCACAGCTATCTGCAAGCTGAGTCTGTAACACATCGCATCCAATCTGACACATTAGGGTGTCAGGTTTCAGACTGCTCAGTTATCTCCTGTTCTTGTGATAGCAAATTTTGTAGGATTTTGACACCTTGTCTTTCAGTCTCTCTCTCACTCATCCCTGCTTGCCTTTTGGGAATGAAGAAGAAACTTTCCATCCTGTGTCTCTGTGCAGATCAGAGCAGATCTCTGAGTGATTCCCTCAAGACAGCTCATGAGTTCTCTGACAAAGGAGGAATGCATTAATGTGGATTTTTTTTTTTCCTGGCTTAGTATTAAAAGGGGAAAAATGCATCTATTTGTGTATCATCAGCAAAATTAATTGACTACATCCAGATTTTGTGTGTCTTTTCGCTGAACACAGCTGCTATCTCCAAACAGTATTTGATAAATCTGTTCTTTTAGTAGATGGTATTATCTCTTAGAAAAGGATATTAATGTGCTGGTTTTGTCTCTCATTATGAATTTGAGAACCTGGTAAGGGTAAAGATCATCAAACATCAGAGCTGCAATAAATCTATTGGTTTTTTTCACCTAGGAAAGTTCTGTGAGGTTTTAAAAAATGCATGGTAAGCTCTGGCCTCTTAATCATAGAGTAGTTGAAGTGGGCAGAGATGCCCCTCTGCAGATCATCTACTGCAAATACCTGCCCAAAGCAGGGTCAGTGAGAGCATGTTGCTCTGGGCATTGTCAAGGTGGATTTTGAATATATGTAGAGATGGAGACTCTTAACTTTCTCTGTTTAGCCTGTTCCTACTTTTGATCATCTGCACTGGAGACAAATAATTTTTTTTCTTGTATTTGAATGTAATATTCAGTATTTCAGTTCATTTGTCCTGTAGGCACCATGAAGAAGACTCTAACTACATCTTCTTTACTCCCTCCCATCAGGTATTTTTACACACTGGTGAGATCCCCTTGACCCATTTGCTCTCCAGGCTGAAGAGTCCCACTGTCTCTTTACATAGTGGATGCCCCAGTTCATCTGTCATCTTCATGGCTCCTTGAAAATATTTGTTAATGTTAGGGATCTATGTGTCACCAAATTAGACACTATTTAAGATCACATCCCAGGCAAGCTCATGTCTTCCCTGGAGAGAAAGGGGCATCCCTGGAGCTTTTTGATTGCAGAGGATGGAATTTCTACATTGGAATAGATAAGCTTTTTCTGATAACAGTCTCCATGTAAATCCTATTTTTAGAAAACTGTGATCTGTAATTTGATAAATGAATTTACCTGTGTTTTCCTCAGAGTAAAGAGGCACAGATTAGGTAGTATTTTTACAAGTACCTTATTTGATTGTACTTTAGAAGAACATAAATAATTTTCCCTCCAAACACTGGAAGAATAAGAGATGGATGGCAAAGTCAGCTTGCAGAGTTACAATATGATTCAGCTGAAAAAGGAGTTGGTTTGCAGTGTTCCTATCTAAATCATATACTGATGGCAATAACGATCTGTCAAAACATATATCTTCATAGCAATTTTCCCCCTACTCATTCAGATGTCAGGAACCTAACACAGAAAGAGAAGGTATGAGTGGAACAGTAGGTGACAGAATCACTTACACTGCCCAGGCTTTCTGACCCTTAGTCTTCCAGATGGACACTGTCCTCTTGTAAGCATTCCCTGAGTTATTTTTTCATAAATAATGTTAGGTATATGCTTACTGAATACTCAATTGTGTTTTGACAGCTACTGGACTGCAGTAAAGAATATTCTTTCTCTCAGGCAAGGACGATAAAGAATGCAAAAGGCAGCACATCTCAATTCTCTGTCACTGCTGGCTTCTTGAGCATGAGCTGGCACACACCATGGACTTTGAAGATACAATGATTGAATCTGTGCAGAGTGGGGAAAAGATATTTGAATGCTATAACCTAACATTGTTTTTATCAGGAACTAATATAGGACATTAAAATTCACCAAGGATGAAAACTCATGGTTAAATGTGTTGAAGCTTTTTTTCTCTAAAATGTGTTTTATAGTATTTTTTTCATAAATAATAACTGAATAGAGCATAAAACAATGTTGCAAGCCAGTGTCACTTTATGGTGTGAATTATAATTGATGCACTGTGACAGAGAAGGCAAAAAGTATGCCCAAGGATAAATTTCTCACTAAATTGACTAAAGAACAGAAAAAGCCATGGAAAAGAAAAGCTAGAAACACTGTTTATGAGAAATATTTTCTTTATATTCAAATATGCTGCCACTTTTGTACTCTCACTAAGCCTAACAGACACAATATTTGCAAAAACATCTGTTTCTCCCATACTTTAGCTCAATATTCTTTATTGCTATTTTCTTGTCCCCCATACAATCAGTAATTTTAATTATTTCCATTATCATGTACTCAGCTAAGACTTTAGTTTCAGTAGATTAGACAGAATCAGTCTGCTTTCATTATTTTCTATTTGTTCCACTTACTACAATTGTTACCTTTGGTTGATATTATCTTTCATTAAGTTCTTTGAATTCTTTGAATCCTTTCTTGGAATACCCAGCAATATACACATTTAAACTAAGTCTGTTTTCAAAACTTATTTTATGCTTTTAGTTTTCACTGCAAGAAAGCCACAAAGCAAATGACAACATGGCTTTATTCCTCTATTCTAAAATCTAATACCCAGTATCCCCAGGGGCAGAGAGTCACTTTCCTTCCTCATGCAACTGCTCCACCATAATTATTTTTTTTTTCTCCTCTGCTACAATAGATTTCTTAAGATTGGAGATGACGTCTTCTCTTTTAGCCTCCTGATGCAAAGTTTATGTTTATATTACCTATCTCTTTCCTACAACATGGAGTGAGCCTCAAGATATTCATCTGGTTTCCTCAGCAGGCAGAAGTACATGGGAGGCTCAGCCAAAGGCAACAAAAAAGCAACAGAAGATCCTCAAGCAAAGTAATACCTCTTCTGAGCCCACCACATGGCATGTCCAACCAAAAAAATGTAAATACAGCCACGTATCTTCTACTTTTCCCCAGAGAAAAGTTTGTGAGATACAGAAACCCCCGTGGCTGTCACGACTGTCCTCGTCCTGTAAGTGACTGCGTTCTGAGCTCTGGTCGCTTAGCGGCTCTGCCTCTGCAGCCTGCTCCAGCTGCTTCTGAAGTACAGTGGGCCTCTGCAAAGGTCTGCGTCTCAGCAAACTTTGATTTCTAGAGCTTGATGTCTCACCTTCTTGAAGCACTTCAGGACAAGGGTGCTGGCAGCCCCTGCATTGTGAGACTCAGCCATAACTCACAGCCCAAGCAGGAGTCTCTCCAGACCAGGCTGCACTCACATGAGAGTTGTTCCTCAAATCAAATATCTGCAAACAAATTACTAACTATTGCAACTCCCTTGCCAGTCTTATAAAAGATCAAGATTCCCAGCTTAGCTGGCAGGGTTTTATCTTAGCACAATTTGTTTTGTTTCAGTCTGTTTTATCACAAGTTTTACATCTACTATTTACAAGAGAATTTAAACTACATAGGTTATTTGCTTATAAAATACTTTTTGCAAAGGTGGATCCAGGAAGGTTTTGGAGATAAATACTAGATCATTGCTTATTCTCATTCTCCAAGCACTGAAATTTTCTGTGAAGTACGATGCTTGTTGCCACAGTTGTCATGGATTTCTGGCATCCCATACAATAGTAATTTAATATCTGTAACAAGAAATAAGAGGCAAAGATGCACTGAATGAACATGTAGTCAAAAACAGCTCAGAAATAATTGATTTAAGTGATTAAAGAAGTTGAAAGTGTACAATAGAAGTGCATAGCTTTACCTGGCTTTAGAGCAGAGACAACATTGACTGGCTGGGCTTAGCACAGCACAAGTCATCTCAAATATATAAATAATGAATGTTGTGGGAATGCCTTAGCCTGATTATAAGCCACAGCCCATGGGGTGGCACCCTGAATATTGTTCTTCCCTTTAGTCTGGAAAGTTCTGATAAGTTCGGTTCTGCATTTGTTTTGTGTTACAACTCTGCCCCCCAAACTCCCTCATTGGACTGTATCCCAGTTGTGTCCTCCCCTCTCCCTGTCCCTCATTGGTTCCCGTTCTGTTACCGCCCCCTTGAAAAGCCGTTTCCACGCCCACAAAAGGGTGAGTCCGGCTCGAGAATTCGGCCAGTCCAGTTGATATATCCGTCTGTGTAAGTCCTGGCTGCGTCGGATTAAAAGCTATTGGACTGCCCTTCCCGCCTCCTTTGTTCTTAGGACGCTTTCTGCCTTGAAATCAGGCTACCTGGGGCGAGCCGCACCGAAGAGGGAAAAAAGCGCCTTTTCCCACCCGGCTCTGAGATTCTCCCCTGCGTTTCCTCTGCTGCCGGCTGAGCGGCGAGGACGCTTGGGAGACGTGGCTGCGCTGCCTCTTCCTTGTGAGCTCGACCAGGGAAAAACCCAGGAAAGCGAATAGAATGTCACTGGTAAAAAATTATTTTCTGTGTGACAGTTGACAAAGCATGAAAGAAAAGATAGAAGACAGCAGATTCAACAGCAGAGAGGCATCTCCACGCAGAAATTACTAATGTTTTGATGTGAGATAATTTCAAGCAACAAGTCCTGGATGTGCTTGTAATGATTCAACTCAGTCCTTTTCCTATCACACTGAAAAAATGTGACAAGGAATGAACAAATGACAGAACTTCCCTGCAAATAGCAGTGAATCTTGATTGTGCTTTCAGCTCAAGGCACAGCTGAACCTGTGAATGGAGCAAGTCCTTGAAGACATCTCAGCATAGCAGACACATTCAGAACTTCCCAGGAGCTTCTGTGAGGGAAGCACAAATTCCACACATTGGTAGAATAAATGTACACATTTTTATACTTTTTTCATATATTTTAACATTACATTGATATTCAGTAATTAATATTAAGAATCTAAAATTTGGAAAGAGTGTGCTTTTTCAAATGTAATACTTTTTTTTTTAAAGCACATGGCTGTCATTTTTTTCTGATCCTATTCTTCCTCCTTGAAGGCCTGCTGTTACTTTTTCATCACCTTCTTAATTGTCTTCATCTATTGGGTCAAAATCTAGTGTGTAAAACACTGGTCTTTAAGTGTACAATACCTAACACAAAAATTCATACTAATTGCAACAGAGAAATAATGTAATCATAGCATAGCAAGAACTAGCAAATTTGCATTAATCCAGTCAGGTCAGTGCTGCGTAGCTGCGCACAACACTGTCTCACAAACTCACACCACTTCTCCTAGGAATTTTTATTTTGTTTGCAGCAACTGCTTTGTTTGCAGCAACTTGAACACGAGAAAAACTGATGGGCGCATGTTTATTTTAGCCAGGTGTGCCGTCACACTGCAACAGTGTGCTGCTGAGGAGAATTGGATGGGTCAGTGTTGTCTGAAGGACCAGGCATAAACATTAATCTGCACATTTCCTAAGTGAGACAAAACAGCTTGTGATGTGCTAATTCACAAACGTGAGATTTTGACAATGCATTCAACTTACACCCCATAAGCTGTGCCACTGGGCAAGAAGAGAAACTGATAAGAAAAGGACAGGAGGGAGTGTTTAAGTTTCCATGACTCTATAAAGGGGAGGAAAGGGCAATTTAACTTTGAGACTGTGCTAAGAGGGTTAATTCAGGAGAAGTTCTGCAATTTATTCTCCTTCTCCATAACGTTGGACCTTAGGGCTTAATGTAATGGAATGTGATTTAGAGTTCTGAATGTGCTAATTTTGTAATTCAGGTGTCCTGTGGAGAGGCTGTGTTCATGCCAGCTGTCTGGGGAATTAAATGCAGCTGATTTGTGTTGGGAAAAATGTGTGGTTTGCTTCAGGCCAAAATTGTTGTAAAATTTAAACCAGTGTATTTTTCTCTCTCCTTAATTTAAAGTATGGCATACAGGTGGGCCTGAGGGGAATTACCAAGGGCTCCCACATACTTCCTGAGGTTTAGTATAGAAAATTCTCATATTGTTAGATTACAGCACTTGATTACCAGCATAAACCAGTTTTATTTATAACACTGCCCTTCTGTTTTCCTTTTCTCTTGCCCTGCTTTGGGTGTTCCATCTTCATCAAAGACTAATTACAGTAGGATTTTGAGTCTCGTGCTCTCTGCAAGAATGAGATGTCTATCTCATGGCCAATTTCTTCAGAAGAAACTCTTGTGCTAAGTAGCAATTTGATATTCCTCCATGATAGAGATCTGGGGTGGGAAAGTGGTTTCTGTAATATTCTTGTGTCAAACTGGATAGTTGTTGATATCGCTGTGAAATTGTAAATTAACAGCTCCTGTCAACCATAAGGGCTGTGCTTGAGTGTTGGCTCAGCACAGCAAGTAGAGCTTGCCAGGTGAATAACACAGCCCTGAATTATTTATTTATTTCAAAACATATCCTCAGGATATTAGGAAATGTGGTTCTGGAAACACAGGACCATGTTTTCAGTTTATGTAAATCAGAGTCGCTCCATTTGGTTCAGTGCAACTGCACTGACTTATGCCAGCTGAAGAGCTGGGCCTCTGTTCCTCAGGCTATGAAAATGCTTGTTGCTTTAGAAATGACTGCATCTGAATGGTGTTATCACACCATAACACCTGACCTGAGAGGTGAAATTGGTTACTTTTATTGAAATCAAAACAATTATACGTCTATCTTTACTGCTTTCCTTGAGCTGCCTCAGAAAAACATTTTAGGAAAGCAGGAAGATGAAGCTGTCTCTCTTTATGTTTTTGCAAGAGTACTACTTTTCGGAAATACAGCAAAGACCTCTTAAACAGAAATGTCTGAACAGAAAATAAAAGGTGTCTGCTTTTTTTTTTTATCTACCGCCATCTTAGTTTCTTTACCACGTCTTTGTGCAGATAGGCATGAGTAAAATCTCTTAATATTAAAAGCAAAATGCTGGGAGAATGGAAAACTCAAAGATGCTAATAGCGAAGCACAGTGAATAAAAACATCTACCCAAACCAGCATCTGGCATATGGCAAGTCAGACATTCACCACATGATACCTATGTCCATCAGACACATTTTATGATGTGCTTTTAAGCAGAAATATTCTATATTTGTTGATTTTGCCAGAGGGGAGATGGAGATTGCAGAAAATATAAAGGAAGCAGTGTGCAGAAGTGATGAATGTGCTCCAAAGTAACATTAAAATCAATTTTTGTTATACAGAGAATATATACAAGTTGATTTTATTTTGTTCTGTTTAAGCATGACTTAAAATACTTTCTTCACAAAATCATTTTAAGATGCCAGTGCATGAGAATGTGGGCACATACTAATATTCCACTAATAGCTGACAGATAAAATTTCATTTCTAAAAGGGCAAAGCCTGACACCATGGTACAAACACCTTATTTCAGAGTGGATAAAACAGAAGATGAAAGTTGCCCCTAATAGAAATCAAAATTGTTTAAAATTGCAAAATGATTGCAACTCTGACTTGACCATGTTTCAAAGCTCTGCATGTTGATACATTTAGTCCCTGCCTTAATATTTATTCAAAGTTCAAGAAGTTTGTGATAATTCATCCACTTCCTTTTATATTGCCAATGACTGTTGAACTTAGTATTGGTTTTAGATAATCTGGATGTAATCCTCTTGTTGTCACTTCCTAGTTAAATTGTCTAGTCAATAGCTAAAGCAGGTTTCTTCTTGAGTCACTTTTGTAATGAACACCTTTCCCTGTTTTTAAAATGTCAATGAAATGCTTTTCCAGAAGTGAGAAGTCAGTCATTCACTATTGAACAAGACCTTATCTGCATGACTACCAGAAACTTAATCTGAATTAGCCATTTAAATAGTGAAGCTAAATCACTTTAAGGCCTTATTCTGGACACTTGTATTCAAAATTAAATTGGTGTTAATTTGATTTTATTTCCTTCACAATACGATAACACTTTGTTACACCACTTTCTACTATAATCCTATTTTTGAATGAGCAGAAAAAATATGCTGTAGGAAGGGGCACAAGTTATTCAATGCACATCATTTCAGCATCCATTTGTAATTAAATTAAAGATGAAGAAAAGTATTTGGGGTAATAAGCTATTGAATGTGAAAATGCAAAATGTGAAATTGAGGTCTTGACCACTTTGCGTAAAAGGATGTCTAGACTGCATCTCCTAAGTGCTATTGCTGTTTCCACTGCAGAATAGTCTTCCTACCTGATTAAACTTTTGTGGATTGTTTTTGAGTTTCACACCAGGGCCGTTTTATTTCAGTTTGTAATTACCCATTCTCTGTTGTTTGCATAAGTGAAGTGATGCTTGTAAGTCATTCTCACGTCTTCAGAAAAAGCAGCCACTGAAGTACAAACTCTTACTTGCGTCATCCAAGACAGACACTGGGCATCATGACAAAATATTCTGGCCTTTTTCTCACATGTGAGTTTATCAGAATATAATTGTGTTAGACGCGTCATCTGCAAATTAGATCATAAATGTAATCCAATCCTTTTTTATTAGCACTAACATATTTCGCCTTCAGTCAGAAATTTGCTGTTCCTACCACTGGTTATGCCCAAGGATTATTAATATTTGGTGTCATGTTTAATTTTATTTGGTGACTGTAACAGAAATCAACCTTGTTTGATCCCTTGCTTTTTCTTCAGTGAAATTAATTCCAAATGATGCAGCTGAATTGAAGAATTGAGAATTTAAATTTATCTCCTCTGCTGGGTGAAGGAGGATGCATATTTATTACATGAATAGCAAACTCTACATCTTGGCTTCCCATATTTTATTACTTGCCACCAGTAGCAAAACTTCAATGCTCTCAGCAACAGCATTTCTAGTAGGTTTTTGGGGTGTTTTGTAAACTCTCATATCCAAGAGTTAGTAGTTCAATCACAGAATTTGATAAAGGAATATTCTTCTGCTTTTATTAATTGATTTAATCTTTGTCTTGAATTTTGTCATAGATGGGTGAAAAAGAAATGTGTCTTCTGTTCCCCAATATTTCCATCTGTTCTTCCTGCCTTTTTTCAGAGTGTCCAGGTTCTTCAAGTGTAGTTCATGTGCTTTCTTTGCTTTGTCTGCACGTCAGATATTGACACAGAATTCATTTGTAAATCTCTTTGAAGGCTACTAACGAAAAAAGACAACACTGAAAATTAGTTGGCAGTATTAATATTACTTTGTTTGGCCTAAGTATAAAAAGTTATTTGCTCAAGGCTTTTTACAACCTCTCCCACTAAAGAACATTTTCTTGTGAGCTGCACCAGTTGCCTTTGGGTTAGAGACTGATGGGCTCTTCCTCTCATCGCCTTCTTCAACCCCAGAGAGCCACCACCTTTTCTCTTGCCTGTCAGCTTGAGTGATATAGAGCAGACATATGCTCTCAGCTTCCTACATCAAGTTAATTAGCTGTTTTACTTGGGTCTTTTGTATCTCTTTCATAACTTTTTTCCTTCATCCCCTCATCCATGGTAGGATGTACAGTAAACATCACTGTTTTACCTTCATGTCACCTCTCCTACAAACACAGCTTCTGGAAAAGTCCTGGAAACATGTCTAGTGAGAAAAATGGGCCTAGTCAGAACCCCCCTTCCTACTAGTCTATCTAGACTTGTATTTTCTTTCCCACAGTGACTCCCCCGTTGAAAGCAGGATTAGCCAGAGAGGTAAGAGGCAAAGTTCTTGAGCACAGCAGGACAGGGGTGCCTTGAGCTTGTCCTGGGTATGACGGTTCTACACAAATCCCCTGCCCATGGGTAGTGATGGGTGTAGCTGGTAAAGATGGGGCATAATCCCTACAAAAAACTTCATCCATGCAAAAGGAGGAAGAGGAGAGCCAGTGCCCTGGTGTGTGCTGCATGCTGGTGAAGGAATTCTGTTTAATGCCAGCTCCCTTAGCACACTCCTTTTGTTTTCATCTTAAATTCAGTAAATGCAACAATCTGTCCAGTCCTGACTCACCATAATTAGCTGGGCCAGCAATGGGTAGCATCAATGAATTTAGGGACAAAGTTGTTACTAATGATTAGAATACTTCCTGCCACGTCCCCTTTCTTGGCAGCATCATAGGGAGAAATACATTGTTATTTCAAGGCCTTTTGACACCAGGCTTCCACAAGACATTCAAGCATTCTGAGCAACTGACCCCAATCATGCTTTTTTTTCTGCTTACAGAGCCAGTTTTGGTCATAACTACAAAACATTTAAAATCTCTATAAAATTGATAGGACATTAAAATGACATGTTTCCAAGGTGTCTTTTTATTACTGCTCTGTGTCGGCCATGGCCATGCCCACTATGTTATAGAAGTATTCCGCAGATTTGCCAAGATGATGATGATGCTTTTTCAAAAAGCACTTTGGATTTAGAATAATAACCACAATCTGCTACAAGACAAATGTTGATGAAAAGAGAATGCCAGCAACAGAAAGTGTGACAGAACTGGAATTTCTATTAGGAAAGCTGTGTGTGCAGCAGTGTTATTCACACTTCGAAATGCAATCTCCCTCAGA
>WEIT01005278.1:0-19742 GCA_013389985.1 Dryoscopus gambensis
CTGTGTAGTGGGAGTTGAAATAATCAGCAGAAAAGTTGGGCTCTTGTCTCCCTTTTCTCTTTTCCTAATGCCATGACTGAATTGAGATATGTCAAAGAAAAACAAAGGACTTGACAAAGCTGCATTAAAAAAAAAAAAAGCTGTAAATAATCTACAGTGTTAAACTAAATGAATGCAGCAGAATCTAATTAATAGTAATATTGTTTTTAAACCTTCGTCTGTTGGGCAGGCAATCAGTTCTAACAACTTAAGAGGGAGCAATTCAACAGCTACAATCTAGGAGCTGGAGACTCAGTTTCCTTCTCGAGCACAAACCCTCCGCATGACTGTTTCTGTTGCCCATATGTCAGGCAGGAATTATAGCATCTCTTTCCTTCACAGGAATGTTGGTAGGATAAATACATTGAGGACTGGGAGGCACTCAGGTCCAGACTCATCCCACTTAGCTGTGACACCCGTCTGAGGAAACCAAGAAGAAGTTTGGTTATTCAAGGCTATATAAATTAGGGACAGAAGGAAGGACATCTGCAGGTGGATCAAGAGCTGCTTAGCATTTTCCATTGGATTCACAGCGCCACGTACCTGCGGATGGGATGCAGTTGTCCGAACACCAGTATGCAGCGATCTCTCAAATGCCCTACAAAAGCTAAGACACGTGCTCGGAGCAGATAGATACGACACAGGACTCCCAGGACAGAGTGGATGTCCCACTGCTCTTTCTGTGACAGTGGATGTCTATGTTGAAAAAACTGAATTTTGCTCAAAATGTTTATCATAGGTAAATAAATGCCTACAGCCTTAATAAATGACTGAATTCCTTTCCTGAGGTGCTGTCTCCATCAGCCTAGAACACCTCTGCACCCAGACTAGGAACCCCAGCTAAATTACAGCTTTGGAGGCCACAGTGGTTTAAAAAATCATATTTAGAAGCTTGGACAAATTCCTTCCTCAGCAGTGGAGATACAACCCTGGTGCATCATATCATTGGTTTCTTTTCCCATCTCTCAGCTCTGGAGACTTGCCTCTGACTTGCTGAATGTGAAAGATTATAAACTCTCTTCTCTGTCTTCTTGATTTTTCCTTCCAAACTTGCTAATAGCTGACCAGCTTTCCACTGTACTGTAGCACAGTATATAATAACCTGCAATTATTGTCCATTTAGGCTTTCCCCTGGGTCTGCTTTATTCCTGCCATCAGTGGACCCATACACTGCTTTTCTGCTGATTTTACTACCAGATTCATTGCTGCTGAGAAGGAAAAAAAACCCCACTGATGATCTACAGCCTGTTATATAATTTTTCCGTCTGTTGTTCTTATCCTTTTTTTTTTTTTTTTTCAGTTCCTTGGCCTACTATAGAGACTTTATGAAAATTGCTTTATAATAGGCCTTGCTCAGCTGTTGCATCCTGTTCTGTACTGGATCATTCCTAAAGTTTTTTTGCTGCTGTGTTTTGCACTTCTGTACAGCAGTTAAAGTTTACAGGATACTTGGAGGTCAGTAGACACAACAGCTGTGTTTTCACTCTCTTTGACTTGGCTTCTTCACCCTCTTTTCGGATCTGGACAGCCAAGGTGCACAGAATCCTAGACTGGATATTGCATTTTATTGCTTTTCGTTTTCATTAGGAGCGAGAAAATTTTTACACCAGGTCTGACCTGTTCCTTGGTATCTACACATGAAATTTATTCTCTCTCCAGAACTTCTGTCTCCTGTCTCTCTTCTCAGTCTTGGGCTATGCTTCAGGCTTGGGGTATGTAGGCTAGTAAACCTTTAATCCTGTGAAAACTTTGTATTGAAATATAACAAATTTCTGAAGGCGAAGTCAGGAGGCAGTGATGTGACTTACAAGCCAAAGGGTTATCTGTGGGAGCAAAATTTCTAAACAATTCAGAGAATCCAGACTACTGTACATGTGAATTTACAGAGGCACGCTATTGCTGTTCCCACTTGTTTAATGTCTTTTGGTTACTTTTTTTTCCAGTATCGCATTCATTAATTCTACCATAGTTGAGTTCATCCAGTTTGTTCCTGTAAACATTACATTAGTGTCCCGTGCACCCTCAGTCAGATCCATATGAAAGCTGCCCAAAGGGTTAAACACAAACATATTCTCATTTAAACAAAACCAACCTCTGCCTCAAATCATTAACATGCATGCATAAATACCCTTCTTTATCTCTCCAACGCCTAGGCTTGGTTAATGGGAATGATTGTCCATGTCTAGATCCAGCGGGTTCAGGGGTGGCCTCACTGCTGAGTTGAGCAGAAGCAAGGAGCTCTGTCCACGGCCCCTCGCTGCTGCTTCACCACCCTGCTCCACCTCTCCTGTCCCCCATGGTCTTCCTGGGGGGTCCTTGGACCTTCGCTCCAGGAGGCTGTTTGTGCTACCCTCTAGTGGCCAAAGCACAGAGAAAACAGCCAAATTAGGAGCACAGACAAAATTTTATGTGAAGGTGATCACAGATTTTATTTTTAACGACATGAAATCAAAGCAAACAATTTTGGAAAGTGGAAAAAAAACCCCACCAAACCACCCAACAAATAAATCTGTTTAAAGTTGAAGGTTGGGAATGAATTGGAACTTCTAAAATATGAGTGTCTTCTCACATTTGCATAATACAAAACCTTGATGAAATAGAAGGTGATTTTATAGTCTAGGCAGGGAAGCAGAGTATTTTAAAACATCAGAGATTTCTTGTGTGAACAGAAGGTAATAGTTTGATGTTCCCACTCAACCTCAGAAAAATATGACAAAAATACTGTTTCCCTCACTATTTGTCTCTTTTGACTATAAATTTTTCAGCAACAGAAGCTCTCCTACATTGTTCATACAGCTCAGTGAAGTTCTTCTCTGGGCTGAACCCTACCACAACAGTGAAATTAATAAATAATGTTTGATGAGTTACAAGGCTGTAGAACGAGATGAGATGGAACTCAGTGGTGGAGAACTGTTGGCCCACAACAGATGTCTGAGAGCTGCAGGGGAGAAGGAGACAGGGTTTCCAAAGTTATTGATCCATCTGAGGTTCTGGATTCTACTGCAGGACTCACATAAGGCAAGGGAGAAAATTCCAGTAAAGATAAGGAAGGTTAAAGGGGCAAGTCAGCTAAGTGACCTCTGAAGAAAAATATGGCAAAGACATGAGGCTGAGTGCTGCAGCATCACAACTGGCCCTGAGATTCAACAGGTACAACAAAGCAACTAAACACCCCTCAATTTCCATTCCTTTTTAGCCCTTACCAAGAATTATTTGAAACACCCGAATAGGTGTATTTTTGGCCTATTCTGACTCTTAGAAAGTCATAGATTTTTGTAGAGAAAATAGGCTCAATAAAAAATATGTGAAATGGTAGGGGACAGGACCAGCAGAAATCATGTTCTTCCAGCCTTGCTTTTCAAACCAGTGGAAACAACATTTGACAGAAGACCTGTTTCAATCCCAGGCTTGAAACACAGATTTTATGGCTATTTGTAAGGTTACTGGGAGCTATTGCAGAGGTGTTCACACATATTACTGCTGGCCTTATGTACTTCTAAAAAGCCGAAGGCCCTTTAGCAAAGTTTCAGACTTCTCAGAGGTCCCCTCTGTTCATCTACACTGAAGAAATTTAACTGCTAGTTATCTGAATATTCAGATGGTTCCAGCTGTTTTCAAAGCACCAGGCAGTGACTTCCAGAGACATGTGTTCTCACTTGGGATAATACTAAATTACAGTACAGATGACAGAGAAGCCACTTAGGTGGAAGTTCAGACCAGTAGTTTAAGGTAAAAGAAAACAAAACAAGCTTTTTCAACTGGTTTAGGTAGAGTAAGGCATCATCTAATTGTTTTTCCTGGTAGTTCACAATTATCTTACAGTGATAATTGCCCAGGCAACTTTATTTCTACTATTAAGCAAGTGGAAGGGAGTTACCATTTTGTTTGTGCTGTGCCACTGGAGACATATGCCCTGTGGGACTATTTTAGTCTCATGAAATAGTAACCCGTAATTTGAGGGGCTTGATGCAGCAGGCAGAAATCAAAGTAAGACTTACATTTATAAAAAACTCATGAGTTTGTCAAACAGAGGATAAGACAGCAGCTGAGAGTTTTGAACGGTTGCTTAGTGTTTGTCTTGAAACACTCCCAGGAAGGAGGGCAGGCAACCTAGATATAAAATGGAAGAACAGATTAACCCTGACATTTCTAGGTCAAGGGAATAACCGAGGTCATGTCTTTCTCAGGCCTACCAAAGTCACATCTGCGCTGATCAGGAGAGCTCGTGGAAGTACTGATACAAAATTCAGGAGGGCAAATGGTGCCGCTACTCTTCAAAATGCAACATGTTAACAATTACTTTTGTTTTCACTTACTACATCACTGTGCATGTTCTACCCTGTCTCTCTAAAGCAATCTTATGAATCATTGAAGAGAATGGTTCTATTTTTGCCTCAAATATCCCAGCCTTGAAATCTCATGAATATTTTCCAAATTAGGTCTTCAGTTTACTAGATCATATGCTTGTCTCCTGGTTCTGTATGTTACAGAGAGTTTCTGTTTAAGAAGAAACAAGAGTCAACTCTGGTTAGTAAGACATGGAAGATAACTCAGGGTTAGAATGCAGAATTATGAAATAATCTATTCCTTTGTCCTTCTAAGGCTGATTTTAGCCTCTGTTTGCGGCCTGACAGTTCTCCACTACGTTTTAAAGATTCTCCAGAAATGGAGATGTTACAAGCTTCCGAAACAGTTTACTCAGATACTCAACTATTCCATATCAGAACATATTACTGGTGTCTACTTTAAATCTTTGCTGTAATTTAAGTGTATGCCTTCTTTTCCTGTTCGTGGTGCCTCTGAAAAGTAATTCATCACACTTGCCTTGGCAGCTCTTGAACTGAAGAACCATTACTTTGCCTCCCACACTTTTGGACAAACTACCCCAGTTCCTTCAACTTTTCTTTTGGAGGACAGAGGTAGCTTATTCATGTAACACCATATTTATGTCCATAATATTCCATTCTCTTCTTTCCGCGTTAGGGTTTTTTGTTGGTGGTGTTAATTCTTGTCTCACACACTAATGTAAATAGAAATTATTTTATATTTGGCTCTGGTTGTCTGTAACTCTGCATCTCACCCTTTGCCCTCTGACAGTAGTTTAGAGAAGGTGCTATGGCACTGTAACTCTGGTACTTCCAGGTTCAAGGATTTCAGGAGCTGTGCTTTTGTCTGTGTAATAACTGTAGGTTTCAGCACAGTGACTGCAGTTTTTCCATCTAAGACTCCAAGGTATGCCTCTCAGTAAGTGAGGACACCCTTGAGAAATGCTGAGACCTGCCAGTGTGCAAATACTTTATTTCTAGGACTTATGGAGTAAGAGCAAGTATTGTCCTCATTGCAGATTACCCAGAAAACCCCGTTCAGCTGCCTTATTGCTACCTGTGACTGTGGGGAAATCATTAAGCTTTCTCTTCTCTAAGCTTTCTCCCACTTTATGATGGAGAAGGAGATTCCCAGACCTCATAGGGAGAAAAGAATTTAAAACTGTATAATGGTACTAAAATAATGATAAGATGCATAAGCACCATTATGGAAAAAACAACTGCTCTGTAACAAACTCTGAAGAACTGACACTCTTCAGATTATGTGCAAAGATCTAGGTACACAAAAACCTTTTACTGTTTAACTCATAAACAAATGCATTTGCTCTAGGAACAAATCATAATATGTATAAAAAATACATGACAGTTTACCTCAAATGAGATTTCCCATACATATTAATTTTACAAAAAATTTATACTGTAAGCATTTCTTATTTTGCAGGGTATACCTAGGTACCAAAATCAGGATGAGAAATAAATACATAAATTGGTTTCTTAGCACAGTAGCACTTTAAATGTCCATTTCTTGATAGCTTACATGATTTGTGAATTTGTCTATTTTGTGGGCAATGTGGAAGCCTCAGTGCTTTCAATAGGTAAGATTTTTAAACTGTGTGATGTGTAAACTATGCAAACGATGGCAATTTGCAACTGTAATTAATTATTCCTTAAGTGGAGAGTCTGGCATTTTGTAAAGCAGATAATAGTTCAGATAATGGATTCATTAGATGTTGTTGGATTTTGTCACCTCGAAAAAATAGGCCATTTTCTCTCAGATAAGCAGCTCTGGTTTTCTGGTTTCTTCCTAAGGTTGATGACACGACTCATTATTTGGCCCTAAATCCAGTTCCTTACAGCTCTGACATCGTGGGTACTTGCTTGTCTTCTTAGCAAGAACAAAAAGAAAAGGAGAAACCAAGCAAAAGAAAAACAAACAAACAACAATGAAAACCAACCTGCANTTGAACCAATCCAATCCTCAAAAAGTCCAACATCACTAGCTTTTTTTCAGATAAAAAGACTAGAGAAAAATATATTGCATATCCTATCTACAGATTTCTGCTAATATTTTGTTAATTAAGCTCTAAAGCTCTGATAAGCTGCAGTAAAGATTCAAGATCTCGGAGGGTCACTTGCTGTGACCAGGACTTGACTGATGCACAGGCCTCTAAAACTGACAAGCTCATTGAGCTCTTTGAGATATTTTAAATTTCAGCTGCTAAATTCAATTTCAGCTCCAATTGCAGTTTGGGTGGTGGGCTGTGAAACTGAGCACTTCAGTACCTGACTGCAATGACTCTCCTGTGCTTTCCCTGGTATACATCCTTTCTCCTCCTCTCGAGTGAGTCTTGCAGGAGAAGATGAGGAAATTGCTTGCTGCACATATGAAAAAGAGAAACCTGGTTTGAGAATGTTGAAAACAACTCAGGGCAAGAAATATATATGATAGGAAAAGTAGAGGAGGAAAAGGAGTGAAAAATAAATTAGAAATAGGTCCTGATGAGAAAGAAAGGAGGGAAACTAAAAATGGACTGGACAGCTGAAGCGTCTAATTAAGAATGAATGGGATGTGGGACAAAAAGGCAAGAAGGGTCTGACGGTGGATGCTATGCTGGGGGCAGAAACCACTGTGGGCAGACAATATATGCAAGAAGGGCAATTACTTTAACTGATGAAAATACTGAGTCTTAAGTGACAGATGAATTCACTACAGCTGGATTTTGAACATGCAAAAGGGAGTACAAGGTGAACCACACTGTAATGTCAGATACTGACCATTTTCATAGAGTATCTGTGAATTTAAACTTTAATATCTCAGTGCCTCAGTTTCCCACCATGTAGGATATGCTATCAAAACAATGAATACCTGTAAAGTAATCTCTGATCTATATATACACTGAAAAGGAAGGCAATTTTTTAAAAAAACTTTTAAAAAGAAATAAACGGACCTTTTTAGTATTTTTCCTCCTCCCCCCCACAATTAAGATGTATTATGAAAATAATGACCCTTTCACTTTGTTAATAAAACAGCTTTTTAATATAATGGTTTTTTTAAATTCCCTGGGAGCAAAATATATGACTAAGTTAAAAATACACCTCCATCCTTCACGTGAGTATTTAATTATATAAAAGACTTCAGTTTTCAGTTCCACTCATCTATGCTGCCTGTTTTCCTCAGAGTCATGTGAGAGGAGCTAGAAATAAAACATAAGTCTGTGAATCTTTCCTGTTGCAAGCCAGGAAGCTGCCAACACTGTGCTCCTTGATGCAACCGGGAGTGGTGGTTTTTCCGAGACGAACATTTGCAGCATCTAAACTCACTTCCCCGAGCAACCATCAGATGGTAGCAATGCTTGTTTGCTATCTACCATGTGCTAGATTCAAAATGGGATGCAGAAGCCCAGGCGTTACCTCCAGCCCCAGCAGCCACCCAGTTGCCTTTTGCGTGTGCCCTGGTGTTCGCATTTCGGAGGACACGGAAAGCTGCAAACCCGAGTGCTAATGCTGAGGTAGACACTATGCAAAGCAATCTGATCTCATATGCACAGAGTTGTAGCCAATAGCCCCATGCATGAGGGAACAGATGAAACCCAAGGGAAATGCAGATGTCCTGTCCCTGGGTTTGTTCCCTGAGTTTTGGTTTGCTGCAAGGGAGGACTCCAAGGGGTGTGGAAATGAAAATAGCAGGAAAATTAACTTGGGACCTTGAAACTAACTGTAGTAGAGACTCTCAGGGAAATCGATCCAATGTCGCAAAAGGGTGATAGAGCGGACTCCTGTAGCATGTAGGAGTCCTTGGTGAAGTGATAAAAAGCTTTCTTATAGAAGGCCTGGCCTAAGGTCACTGAAAAGGTCATGGAAAACAGCTGTCTACTAGGGATACTGTTAGTCAAGCATCATCCTTGAGGCCGAGGACAGGATTCAGTGCCCCTGATTCTAAATGTCACACAGTAAGACACTTGAGCCTGACTTCCCATCTGTGTTCCCTGTATAGTTCACGGGGAGACAGAGGCACGGAGAGAGAGAAAAAACTTTTCTCAGTTTAGATTCCTGGCTTGAGGTGTGGAAAAGCATCCTATGAAGGTGTCTATTTTTCTCCATGAGAAAGTAATGGATCTTGTTTTACTTGCTTAGATTTTGATCCTGATTTTAAATGTCTGAGGTGATATAAATCAGTGCCTGTGTTTGCCATTGAAAGGTGCAGTTCCCAACTTTTGTTCTGCTTTATTGTCCTAGCCAAAAGGAAAAAAAAAAACACAAAACCTACTTTATAATATATAGGCCAATGACATCCTGCCACAAATATCTGTAACCATCATATTTTCTTTATTTTTAAATTAAAATTTTAAATTTTAAATTAAATTAGGCCTCTCTAGGTGCTTAAATTACTGAGTTTCTCCTGAGATATCGGTGGTATTGGGACTTTCATCAGTACTTAGAATCTGTGTTTGTTCACTCATGCTATTTCTGCCAGGACTGACTCTTTTAACCTGTGCCACTGCTGCTCTGAAGTACCAGATCCAGCTGTCCTGGGACAGCTACCCATTGGGTTTTCCTTGCTTTGCTGTTTGGTGCTTGTGTGATGGTTTCTTTGGCAAAATGTCTCTTTTATTTGGCTCTGTGCCCTGCCCACTTTGTCTGCACATGTCTCCTGCTCAGTCTTCCCGAAGTTGCTGAGGTGAGCAGCTGGTTCTGGCAGGACTGGCAGCAGAGTGCCCTGGTCAGTGCACAACAGAGCTTCCTGAACTGGGGGAAGCTCAGGAGGAGCTGGGAAAGCTGCTGGGAGCCCACAGATCACCCGATTTTGAATGACAGGACCCAGGTGGGGCCAGTGGAAATGGTGGCCAAGCCTCTGCGCCTATGAAATAAGACCTTAGGGAGTACTAGCATCCAGAAGTGACACCAGCAAGGTGGGAAAACAGGGCATGACAGAGCCATCAGGGCATGGCTTGGCAGTTTGGGTGGCAGTTCCTGGAGAATGGCATGCAAACAGGGCACTGAAGCCCTGTCAGCTCTACCAGGGAGCAGTGGTGTCCACAGGGCAGAAAGCCATGACCTCTGTGAGCTCCATACCCACCCTGACTGCCCTGGGGTTATCGGCGCAGGAGCTGTGGCACGGCCTCCACCTCTCCTCAGGTTCCCACACCACCAGGACTGGAGATGAGGCTAGTAGCAACCGGAAAGATGCCATCTTAGCAACCCCAGCAGAAGAAGCTACAGAGGCAACTGCAGTGTGAGAACCCAGCCAGCACTGATCTCCAGTGTCCACCAACCAGCCACCTCATCATTTTAAATTTAACTGTTCTGCATTATTTTACCATTTTTCTGTTGTATAAAAATTAGCTGTAAGAGTCCTTGGGAAAAGCCCTTCCCTCTTCAATTTAGTGAGAAAGGGGGAAATGTGGTGCTGTATTTCCCCAGTGCTTTTCTTACTAAATGCCTGCTTTTCCCACCTTGTCATGCCTTCCCCATCCTTAGTCCTGGCCACTCCCTCAGGTTCTCCTCACTGGTCCCAGTACCCCAACTCTGGCCACGTACTGCCCCTGCACCCTGAAACCATTAGTCCGTGCGCTCTCTCCGCCCCCCTCATCCCCGTATAAAACTCTAGGCCCATGCCATGCATAGTGCTCTCTGCCTTTGGGAACCAGCATGTCACTGTGTCAATAAAGATCCTCTGAGGTCCCCATGCAGGGAGCCTTCTCTCCTCCTTTATTGCCACCGTGTTGTGGAGCCGACAGCAGCCGGAGCATGGGTGTGGGGAAGCTCAGAAGGGCTGTGGGAAGCGGAACAGCCGCTCTCCCCAAGGCAGTCCCGCTGCGCTCTCCGGGAAGGTTTGCGGCTTGCCATGCCAACGCAGAAACGAAGAAACCACAAGAGGTAGCCCCCCAGAGCTCTGGGGGAACACCCAGGGCCAGCTGCAGGGGGGGCCCTGCTCTCATGCCAGTGGGAGGTCACACAGGCAGAGAAGCTCCCCTGTTAAGTGACAATGCTCCAGGAGGAGAGGAGTAGTTTGAGGAGTGTTAGGGAATTTGAGACAGACTGGAATTGAACTCTGCCTTCCCTGAGACAGGCCTGACAGACAGATAGGACACGTGTCCCTTTCCTCTCCCCACCTGACTGAACAGAGGAACTGAAGGGACAGAGGGCAATGGGGCTGAGTTCCTGCCCAGCAGAGCTGGTGTGTCTATGACCCAGGCCCACTCCTTAGCGAACGCTGCTGCTGCCCTTCAGCCCAGTTAACATGAAGAGAAAGCCCTGCTCTGGTAGGGCCCTTAGATCATTATTCACTCTTGATTTTCCAGGTGGGCACTCATGAAGTTACAGTAGGAAATCTGACAGCCACTAGGAGAGGCTTCAGGGCCTTGGGATGAGTGGCTAAGGAATCAGGAGCACAATTTAGCCAATTTTTTTTCTGTTGTTGTCAGAGCGATGACTAATATTCTCCACTATCCTTCCAGCTGCAGGGAATAATGAGGGAATAAACAGGAAGACACATGGTTTGGCTTCTTGAACCACTGGCGTGCTGCAATGGATGACTTTAAGCTCTTTGGAAGGCAAGGAGAGGTGGTGGCGCAGCCATGTATGCTTAGGGAGTGTTTTACTTGTCTAGAACTTAATGATAATTGATAATTTATGGGTAAGGATCAAGGGGAAGGCCAAGGCAGGTAACAGCTAGGACTGGTGGGTGATAATGGGATCACAGAATGGACTGGTTTGGAGGGGACCTTAAAAACCCTCCAGTTCCAACCCCCTTGCCTTGGCAGGGACACCTCCCACTAGCCCAGCTTGCTCTGAGCTGGAGGCAGTACTCCAGGTGAGGTGTCACCAGAGCAGAGTAGAGGGACACCTTGCACTTGGTCTTGTTAAACTTCCCAAGGATCCCACCGACATTGTCCTGGCTGGGAGGCCTGTAGCAGACTCCCACGATGGCATCTGCATTATCTGTTTGTCCCTGGACTCTCACCCAGAGGCTCTCAACTGTGCTGCGGCCAGCTGTGAGCTCCACACATTCCAGCCCTTCTGTTACATACCGTACCACCCCTCCACCTCCCCTGTCCTGCCTATCCCACCTGAAGTGCCTGTAACCACCCAACAGGGCACTCCAATCTCACCAGGTTTCACTTACACTGATGCTGTCAAATCTGTGGGACTGGGCCAAAGCTTTGAGCTCATCTTAGGGCAGTGGGACAACCATTCAACCAACTCCGTATCCATCTAGCAGTTCACTTGTTTGAATCCATCTCAGTTTGGAGAGAAGGATGTTGAGGGCCGCTATGTCAAAGGCTTAACAGAAGTCCAGATGAATGACACCTATATCCCTTCCCTTGTCCACTGATGTAGTTACCTGTCATAGAAGGCCACTGGGTTGGTCAGGCAGCCACAGCTGGTCAGTGATGTGATGGTCAGAGGCTGCCCCAGTCATAGCAATCATGGAATAATAGAGGTTTTGATTCTTAGAGAAATAAGGAGGATCGGGTCAGCAACACTGACACCTTGGACTTCTGGAAAGAAGAATGGCCTGCTTAAGAGGCTTGGCTCCTCACAAAAAGAAAGACATTGAGATGCTGATGAGTCTCCAGAGAAGGACTGGGGAAGGATCTGGAGCATAAATCTGATGTGGAGCAGTGGGAAGACCTGGGGTTGTTTAGTCTGGAGAGAAAGAGAACTTATTTCTCTCTGAAAGTACCTAAAAAGAAGTGGGGTTTATTCTCTCCTACCAAGTCACAGCAACGGGACAAGAGGAAACAGCTTCAATCTGTGCCAGGGGGTGCTTAGATTGGATATTTGGAAAAATTTCTTTATGGAAAGGGTGGTCAAGATTTGGAATAGGCTGCCCAGGGATGTGATTGTGTTATCCTACCTGTAGCTATTTAAAAGACGTGTAGATGTGGCTGTTAGGGACATGGTTTTGTGGGGGACGTGACTGTGGTGGGTTAATGATCAGACTCCATGTCCTTAAGGGTGTTTTTTCAATATAAACAATTATATGATTCTATGGTTCTAAGGAGACAACTTCATTAAACCACAGGATGGATGCCTGGGGCCTCTTTACTGCTTAATATATCTAATTCCCATCAGTAAATTACAAAACTGTAGCCCACTGTCAGACTTTTTGATCGCAGGTGCACTATATTTAGCAAAAATAGATTTGGCATATCTGATTACCTGTTTAGCCATAATGTCTCCTAGTAAGCTCTCAGGGAAGTTAAAATAATATTCTAGAACAAGTACTTTATTTTCCTCTGTCAGCATAATCAGACCTATGTCAGCTTTGCTCCAGAGAGCCTTTTCGTTTTTTTCTCCCTGAGTCAGTGACATTGGAATTTTTTGACTGGGACTGGACTTATATTTGGGGCGTGTATAGCAAGTCTTGACAACTGCTTAAATATCAATTTATATTTGTCTAGCTGTTTGGTTTTTTGGTTTTTTTGGTTTTCTTAAATACATCTTTTAACTTTTTCTTAGGCTTTTCAGTTCTTAACTGGCTCTACTGGATTCCCAGACTCAGTTGCAATGTCTGAGTGCAGCCATGATGTGGGACAAATGGAAGTGGTCTGGACAAGTTGCTTTTATCCTACATGCTCGTCACCAGGCAGCACAGTCAGCTTGGTCACCCTCGTGTTGTCTCACCAGGAATGGGGTATTATGTTTTACCTCCCAAGATGTGCATTTTCTCTTTCAGAGTTGTTGTTTAGCAAGTACAGTATGATTTTTTTCAGGCATTTGTTTGTGTTAAATCAAAGAATGAACTCAGAGGAAACCTCTGCACTATGTTCCTTCACACTTCCAGCAGATGTTCCAGAGACAGGGACTGAAGTTTTAGCAGTCTGCAGAGTTTAGTTTTATCTTCTAAATCATAACAAAACCAAAAAAATGTATTTCCAGCATGACAATAGGAAGTCATGAGTTGGTTTCATGTGGTTTATGGTCAAGTTGGAAAGTAGTTGCCTCTTATTAAATAAGTACATGCTGCCTTTCACACTTAGAGCAACTTTAGTGCCCTTGTAAATGAATGTGTTCTGTCTGCAGTTTTTTACTGAAACGTGATCATATTAACATCCAGGTGGCTTCATTGCCCGTCACTGGTTTGGATAGTTAGACTGGTGGTCAGTTTTCTGTATTGGTCACCTGTGCAATTTCCCCTTCTTTTGCAGCAGAATAACTAGTGATGACTTATGCAATTGACTTAAACACATCAGATTAAATTGTGTATTTGTTTTCATGCTCGCAATTGTTTGAGGCTGCACAAAGCCATCACTTTTGGTGTTCTAGGGTCCCATGACAGAGCCATCACAACTAGCTCTGCAGACCTCTCTGCTGTTCACGGTGTGGCTTGTTTGTAGGGAGCTGGGTCAGGGGTTGAAACCAATCGAAACATCAGAGTGTGAAAATGATGCCTCTTGAATGTGCAATATATGGCATTTGTAGTAGCACATGCCAAAGTTCTAACTTACTAAACAGAAAATACTTTGCATTAACGCTAACCTACCTTTCCTCCATTTTCAGTCCTATTTTTCTCTTTAAGGGTGATAGAACACATTTTTATTTTTGTTCTGTTTGGAAACACCTGTATGTGGGAGATATTTCCTTCTCCCCATTTGTCCTTTACTCACTTGAGAAGTCTCATGACATTAAGAGTACATCAGCTTTTCTTTCAGACTCCTATTTAACAAGACACTCTATTTCCTGATGGTTTCAATGGCCACAAAGTTCACCTGTGTCCTCAGAACTCTTTCTCTCTTCATAGATTTCCAAAATCATTCCAGTCCTCTAGGTTGTTTTATTTTTCTTTTCTTTTCCGCAAGGATGTGACAATTGCCACATAGCAAGCATTTCTGCTAAATGAAAAACCTTTTGTTTCGTTTCTGTGTGACATCGTGGAAAGCAGAAAACTAGGAAGAGAGGATGATGCAATAATTGCTTTTAACTGCTTGTTCGTGACCTTACTGCATACCCTGAATGTAGAGAGCTCCTCCCCAAAATTTCTCACTGTCCCAAACTCCTATGGCTGTGCCATAAGACTTCTTTCTGAAACCTGAACTCGTTTTGATCTCGTTGATGTCATCAAAGGGAAGGAAGTGGATATACATAATGCAGGTGCTAACGATTCAAGCAACGTTTCTCCTCTTGCAGCAGTGACAGGGCTTGTGCTGTGATGTGGCTTTGAAAACCCCAGATGTATCTCTGAGCATGAGACTTTATGAGTCTAAGCAAATTTGTGGAAATTGTATTCGTTTGACTTGCAACAAGAATAACAGCAGCTAATATATATTAGACATCTATTTTAGCCATTTTTTTTTGTGTTGTTTTCAGAGTGATGACTAATGCCTCTTTCTGGATGGACAACAAAATAGTGTGGATAGAACATAGTGAAAAAATAAATCAAAGACATCTGTGGTTACTAAAAAGCACCATTCAACAGAAGGAAAAGAGATTGAAAATCTGGGATCTCTTAGATTTTTGCCTTTGATTTAAATGTCAGTCATCAACATGATATTTTTCTGAGTCTATAGAATTTAGATTATGAGTCTTTAAAATAAGGTAGCTGAAATTAAAATAAAATAAATTAAAATAAAATATATTTCTAAACCCTNAGGCTTCTTCTCCCTTGAGACAATATACCTGTCCAAGAAAACTGCAGAGATGTTGAAAGAGGTGATTCATGGTTTGAAGAAGCTGTAAGCTGTTCAGATTTTTTTTCCAAATAATAATGGAAAGATTATAATGTACAAATTGAAAACCATACATAAATGACAGCCATCTGTTTGTCTTACAATTTAGAAACTCCCAGAACATTACCCCTCAAGTAAAATAACTCAGCTATGTGCCAAGAAACACAGAAAGAGATTGCTGCTTCTTCACTGTTGGTAAGACTTATACCCAATTTCAAAAGATAATGTATTTGGACAGAGAAGAGGAACAGGGAAGCTCTAAGAGGGGAAAATATGGTGGGCAAAGAATGTCCACGGGCATCTGTCAAACCAGGGCAGTTTTCTGTCTGTCCTATAAGCTTGTGAGTTATATTAAGTCATATTTCTGCATTATATTGGACATAGTTTATTTTAGCCAAAGAAAATTCTCAGATGCCTTGAACTGATTTTGTGGTAAACATAAGCAAACCTAAATAGCTGTTTTACTATAGCTTATTGTACAAGTGTTGGTTCATAATAAATCATTGTACTCTTTAGAAACAAGCTTGAAACAAGTGCATAAATATTAAATGGCCCCAGGAATAAAGACATTTTTAGCAAAATTATTGAGTGTGGTTTGCCAAATCCATTGGGTAATCCAAACTCCCCATAGTCATTTAAGGACCAACATGTACTACCATTTATAGTAATGTAAATCCAGGGTAACTCTGTTGAAGTCAATAGAGTTATTCGAAATTAACATAAAAAAAAATAGTTTGGTCTCTAAAATATAAACAACATAATTGCCTGAAATTCTATCCATTAGAATAAAAGAATAAAAGTTCTATACCTCTGCAGAAATGGGAACTAAAGCTATCTGTATTATGTGTGTAAATTTAGGCAAAAAAGATTATACTGATTTCATTCATGTAATAAAGCTCTTATACCCTAATCAGAGACATTGAAGCAGAAGTTATTAATTTAAAAAATAAAATGCTATTCTACATTTTAATAATTCCAGCAGAAAAAGAAGAGGGCGAGATCTGTGGCTTTTGCAAAGCAGAGATATTCAGACCAGTATTGGTGCTTGGAGGCCTCTCTGCTTTTAGAAGGAAATGATAGGAAAAAAGGCACAGTTTCTGATACTCAGTAAATCTCCTACATCACTAGGGATTGCCCCTTGGAGACGGCCATGTTGTGCCTCAATTATCCAAATCTTAAATCACAGCTGCTCAGATTGTCCTTGTCTCTTCTCTTACACAGGTTTACAAGATAAGATTTGCCTGTGTGATGGGTGGGCAGAAATGGGAGACAGCTGCATCCATGAGAGACATGAAACTTCAAGGTATCCATCTGCAGTGACACCAATTATGGTACAGTCCTGATAGCATAAAAGAAGGACCAAAGGCCTGGGGCTCCTGAGTGTGGCACATGGCAGTGTCTTGGGGGACTCCCTAAAATGCAAACTATTGCCTTAGAGCAGCACTGACATTGAGAGTGAGCGAAGCCCAGGCAGTGTGTCCTGATCCAACATGGAGCTGCTAGTCAGGGACTGTCAGAATGGAGGGAACATCCTGTGGTTGAACATCCTCCCATTTACTCCTGGGCAGCAAATAGAAGTTCATTAGTGCTCTTCTGCCAGGGGTTGCTCTTCTTGTAGAGGTGTTGTGAGAAGAAACACAGTGGTGAAAGAAAGCACCTTCTCAGTGGTGGAATTACAATTCCTGTTGGAAGGTAGAGTGGAAGGAACACCGAGCAGTATCACCTTCCCCTCACTGTATTTACTTGTAAATATTGATAAGCAGTTACAGCTCATTTCAGCCCAGCAGCTCTTTACTACAGACAGTGTGCAGCTGGGATGCTTCAATGAAAACTGCACACTAAAGCTTCTGGGGTGCTTCTGCCCAGGATCATCACTTGAGAGGTCCAAGCAGGGCCCCAAGGTGCTGTGTGTGGCCTCACAGAGCACAGCAGACACCACTGCTGAAACCTCCCCTGCTAGGACACGACCACTGACTTACTCCCTACCCTGCTATCCATCAGGAACAGACTCAGTCGCAACTACAGGGGACAGGGGACGACTTCAGGACATTGTGTCGTATATTTGAGTGCTTGATTTATGAAACATAGCGAAGGCAAAACAAAGCTGGAATGACTTGTCTATAGGAAAGCTCCCTGTGCTTCAGCTAGGAGACATGCCTTTTAATGCAACCTCAAAACATTTATTATAAAATGGAACAATTTGTATCATATTCAATAATGTTTTCAAAGGACTGTCAACCTCTGTCTGCAGGTGCCTTTTCTTACAACATATAATCTATAACACCCATTCCCCCCGCCGTAATCATATAACAGAGATATGCATTACAGAAAATGTGTATAGGTTTGCTTCTATTATAGTCATGATCAAAAGGCTATGATATATTGAAATATTTGCTTTGTACAAATACATCTGTTATCAGAGGGTTTCTTAACATAAATGGTGTATTTTCTATAATGTGCTCCTTCTAATGAATGGTTCAGCAAAGGCATGAGAACCAAGCTATGTGGGGAGAATGAAGTAATTTCTCTTTAGCGTGCAGGAATTCTGAATACAAGTAAATGCATGCCAAATTTTATTGCTTCTAAATCTGAATAATTGTATTTCTGAGCTGTGCATCTGGGTAGATAATAAAGCCACAAAACAATTTAATGAAACATATAAAAAATCAAATGACATTACTAAATATTATAATATGCAGAAAATATATTTTGCATATTGTCACCTAATCTTTCATCCACATACTAACAAATAATGCAACAATAATTGAAAGTCTTATTATCCATCTACGTAAATTGAGACCAAATTTACCTTGTTTCCTTTTCTTTTCGTGTGTGTGTGTGCGTGTGTGTGTGCGGACATAAAAGTGAGATTGATATTATTGCTTTATGTTTACAGTACATTTTTTCCATAATAACTAAGGTGACCAACATAAGTCTTTTCTCCATTCAAATCAGTCCTGAACTCATATTGTGATTATGTTACCTATCCAAGTACTTATAAGAGGCAAGACTTGAATACGGGGACTTCATTGTTTCCTGTGTTTGATTCTGCAGGAATGAAATCTGGAATACCATAAAGAAAGTGGGAGTGCTCATACATAAATTCAGTGTCTGAAGTTTACAGGTATGGACTGCCCTCACCATCCACTATAGTCAAAGGACAGATATGGGTAATGCAGAGGGCAGTACTGCTGACTCATTCCCAAAGGCTATTTTAGGACGAGGTGAACTGCCCTTTGGGAGGTTTGTGTTTCTTTCAGTTGACTCTTAAGGAATCATAAATGGCTAGCTTAGACTTAGATGTCTAACTTTCAGAGGATCATGTGAGGTAACAGAATCTCATCTAAAGAGGTTAAAATACAGGCTCCAGGAGGGAGAGACCTCTTTTGTTCTTGCAATGATTCTAACACTTTGTCACTGATTTATTCTGCTCTGCTATGGAAGAGGTCATTGCAGACTTCCAGCTGGTTGTAGCGTCTGGATTTAAAGGACAGAGATCTGAACTGTCTGCCGCAAAATGTCTTTTGCAAAGGTGAACCCGTATCATCAAAGGCCACACAAACAGTAGGAAAAGGACTGAATTTCCCAAAGACCAGAGCTTGGTAATGTTGTTCCGGCTTTACTCAAGACAGCTGTATCTCCTTTCTTTCCTTGTGATGTGTTGGCCCAGATTCTGACAAGCTTGTATGGAGAGCTCTCCACTCAGAGGTCCCGTACCATTGGAGGCTCAGTTGAGGTCAGTGCAGGAAATTGTGCAAGCTTAAAAGTGGATAAGACTTTGCCTTGTTTCAAGAATATATAACCAACTGCTTTTTGATAATTACCATCCATATTACCTACCTATGCTCCTAAAGAAAGGTTACTACCACCATCCCATCTATCCTTTTGCTCCCAGAAGGAAAACATTCATGTCCTCTCTTCCTTACTCTGCTTTCATACATCAAGCTCAGAGTCTTGAAACTCACTTTATAGATTATGGAAAGGCAAACCTGGAACTGATAAACACCCTGAGCCTATTAGTGCAAAGACTTCTTGTGAAAGAGGGAACTGTCTCATTTTTTCTGAAATAAGAAAGAGCCATTGTATAAATCACAATGCTTTCCACTCTGGGTGTCAAGTGCACTTCTGCATTCCTTCTACTGGTCCTAGAGACAACTCACACTGCCTTGATATAAAAGAGTAATTTTAAAAATTACAATTTTCTTATCAGAAGAGGGAGTAAGAAAGACCAGGACCTAACTAACTCTGGTGGCCACATTCCTTGAGGTGTTATTGGAATGAGCAAAAATGCTTTTTTAAGAATATAAGAATAAATATGCTGAAAAATAGAAATTAGGAATTGTCATATAGAGATTGCCTACAGTGAAATGGTGAGCAGAATAATCAATGTATATAAAAATATTCTGCTTCCTTGATCTAAGAATCAAATGCCTGTAGACGGGTTTTCGTCTCACTCATAGCAGGGTAATTTATTGTGCTTCACAGAATGCAGAAGAAAACTTGGCCCTTAATCTGTGAAAGGAAGTTTTCAGGATGAGGAATTTGATTTGACTTCAAAGAATATGAATCAGTTCTTTTTGTTCTGTAGTCAATTATTCCCTTTCAGTGCAACTCCCTTTGGGAATAAAGCTTTCTCTGATGAGCCTCATAGTCCACTGCAATCCCCCTGGATTCAGCCTTGACTCTGATATTCCTTCTTTTCCTT